>JAULBS010049985.1:0-23479 GCA_032355785.1 Symmetromphalus regularis
ATATGTCTTTAGAGGAAACCCGCTGCCGCCACATAGGCTACTCCTTCCAATAAGCAGCAAGGGATCTTTTATAAGCATCGTCCCACAGACAGGACAGCACATACCATGGCCTTTGATAAACCTGTTGTGGACCACTGGTTGGAACGGAAAATAGACCAAACTGCAAATGGGTCCACTGAGAAACACGCTACCGTTTGAGCTAGATCCCGCTCCCCTGAGGCATGGAATTTTTAATCTTAATACCAGATTCAAATAAGAGTAAGTGCTCTTCAAGGCTCAATAGGTAGGTGTAAATCACTTGAACCAAACAGTGGTTTACAACTGATTTATCAACAGTTGTGGTATGTGTTGTACTGTTGGTGGGAAAGCATATATAAAAGACCACTTGCTGCTATTCAGAAAAAGTAACCTATGTGGTGATAGTGGGTTTCCTCTGAAAACCATGGGTCACACAATATTATACGTCTGATACCTAACAGCTGCTAAATAAACAATGTACAGGGGTGTCGTTAAACAAATAATCCTTTCCTTTTTCACTGTACATGCCACAAACATCATTAGATTATGTATACTCAGAAGAAATATGTATGATATTCATATCTAGTTTCTACACACATCTGGTATCTGTGATTACTACACCCATGTTTATCATTAGTGTCACTATACTATTTTGTCAATCTTTCCTTGAATATATTAATGTAAGTATGCATAATTAGTGGGATGAAGTGATTGGGAAGAAGTGGTGAGTGAATATTTTTTTTTTGTATAATCAACATAATCATAGGTTATACAGTAAACCTCGCGTATAACGTACCGGTAGGGACCAGCGTTTTTTGTCAATTATATATGAAATCTGTATTACGCGTATATCGTACTTTGTCCGTTATTCACAAATGTATGTATATACTGTACTTTGTCTGTTATACACATAAACCGTACTTTGTGTGGCATACATGTATGTATACCGTACACTGTTCGATATACATGTAAACGTGACACTGTCAGATGTATAACTGCATGCCTACATCATGTTCCATATTGGTTATTATGTATTCGAATAATTCATTGACAGAACTACATGTATTCCAAACTTCATGCATGCACATGAACAGCACCACGGAACAGCGCACGCAGTCACCCACCTCATGCATCGGACCTCTTGTGCGACCATCTGCTATGCTGCATGCTGAATTATCGTACATGTACATTGTATTTTAAATTCGTGAGCATACCAGTCCCGCCAAGCGACTGAAAACTGAAAGAACGAGTCGTGACAAAGTTCAGTGATATTAAAAAATGCTTTATTTTGATTTTTTAAGTAGAATAATGTACAATACAGTACGTTTTTCCCACATTCTCATCAATTTTCATTACTTTACATGAAGGTACATGTCAGCAAGGAGGAGTACGTTATAGACAAAAGGATTTTAAAAAAACAAATGCATTACACTGGGACCTGAGATTTGGGTACGATATATGCAAATGTCCGATATACAGAGGCCGTTATATGCGAGGTTTTTTTATTGGAATTATCGTTAGACAGGACCGGGACTTGGAGTTTCAGTATGGTATAAGCGATAGTCTGGTTTGTCCAAGGACAATATACGCTAGGTTTACTGCAATATTATTTATTATTATTTTTATTTTATTTTTTTATTATTATTATTATTATCATTATTTTATTTAACATCAAAATTTGTCATTCAAGGTTATAAGGATAATATCATTTTAAAATTCATTTTCAGCTATTGCCCAATATATTTTTTACACCCCAGTGTTAATCATAATCACTTACAGTATACTGCTATCCTATTAGTCACCTCCTGCCTTACCCCAGAACTGTTTTTAACTTCGAAGCTTGAATTCTCATTTTTATACATTACTGGCTAACATGCCCACCAGTTTGTTAGTTTATTTCTCCGGATGATGTTGGTTTTAACCAACAAAATGTAAAGTACTTTTATGAACTGTTATTTTCTAGGTGGTTTCAATGAAAAGAGTTTTATACTAATATATTTTAGGGAAGACAGAATAATTAGGGTAGGTTAATAGTGTTACAAGAAACATCATTAATTTTGTGTTAATTAAATGATCAAGGAAGCTAAATGACTTTTTAAAATACTTTAATGACACAGCAGTACACTGTTTAATGCATACAAAGAAAATAGAAAATAAAAATATTCTTAATTAAATCTTTTGCCTACAGCATTCTAATTTCTAATAATCCCACAGGTTTTTAAAAACTCTCATGGCCCTTTTTTATACAGGTTTTACTTTCTGTATTTTTATCAAAGTTTAACCTTGACATGTTCATTATTATCTGGGGATAATAAATACTAAAAAGAAAAAAAAGAAAAAGTTTAAAAAACAAAGAAAAGATCCACTGGTTTGGTTCATCCAATATTTAGAATTTCTGAGAAATTGTTAAATAAAAAAGATTAACATTAACCTAAATGTCAAACTTTAATTTTTTTTAAATAAAAAACACACACCAGTATATGAAATTGACAGGTGCAGCTATGTCATGCTCTTTCTCTTTACTTAGCACTTAAAATTTCTAAAAAACCAGTTTAAATGAAAAAAAACAGAACTAGTTCTAATTGCTAAAGTTGAGGTCATTGCTTTTACTACAATCATCATAACAAAATAAACAATTTATTTTGACCTTTCATGACTTTAGTTGAAGATGACAAGAAAAAATTCATTTAACAATCACAAAGTATGTTGGCAGTATTAATTATGATGTTACATGCATAAATACAAGAAAAATTGCATTTTCACTTGGTCATGTACATGTAACCTTTTAGGTTCATGTGTATTTTGTACATACATGTAACATTTGTAAAATAGGTCCCTTGCTGAAAAGAATAACGTGGTGATGACAGATTTTTTGTAAATTGTAGAAATCATAATTACTATTTGTTGAGATTAAGATAGCCCCTATGGCTTGTAGGTACTGAGATCAGATCTCAGATGAGGCATGCAATTTTTAATCTTGATACCAGCTTCAACCCAGAGTAATTACAAGGCTCACTGCATAGCTACATGTATATGCCACTTGCGCCGACCAATGATTCACAACTGGTTTATCAAAGGCTGTGGTTAATGTGGTGTATAAAAGACCCCTTGTTGCTAATTGAGATGACTATGTAGCTGAAGTTGGATTCTCTAATGACCCTGAATCGCAAAATGCCACATGTCTGACACCTAATAGCCATTGAATAAACAATCTGCTAGGGTGTCGTTAAACAAAAATTATTTCCTTTACCATTTGTTGAACCTCTAGAATGTGTTTATGTGGCTTAGGGTCTGTTATTCAAAATATAGTTATGTTAACCATGGTAAGTTGAAATTTTCTTTTAAATATCTTTATAAATAGTTCAGAAATATTTTTTAATTTCATTAATCATTTATGGATAGCATAGGGTATTGCAAATGAAATTGGAATATATCTCTTTTGTTCATATTTGTGATGATTTATGGTTTTGAAATTAGAACAAATCAGCCCTGAAATTTAATGGTTGCTTGTGTCAACTGTCATTAATAACAGCTCAGCTTTAAAAGAACAAGTCAAAATAATTCCACTTCATACCACTTGGGTTTTAAATAAACATTTCCCTCCAATTCTTTTACATAAAAAAAACCCACAATATAAAACCCTTTCTTATATTCAAGGGTTGAAATTCCTGAAAAAAAAAATACTAAAGTGTATCAACCAAAATTGAAAATGTGTAAAAAAAACAAAACAACATTAAACAAACAAACAAAACAAAAAAAGAGTAAAATTCTACCAATAAAAATTGTTGTTTTAAAATTAATTTAACTGACATTTTGATATCAGTATGACACAGATACATGTACATGTATGTATTTTATTTTAAATATTGTTAGTATAAAGGCAAAATATGAATCATTTTTAATTTTTCATACTATTTACTAGCCAAAGATGATCTTTAAAACTGACTGGACATATAGCAATATTTCAATCCCTCTACTTTTCATCTGGATAATTTTGTAATTATAACTTAATTAAATGAGTGTGAGTTTGGACACAATTACTGTTGTGTTATACCAATTAAACAAGGAATGTAGCATGAAAGAGCATACACTATGACAAGCATTCCATAGCTGCAGTCAATATATTCCATCAATACATCCCATGTAACACAATACATGTACCAAATGGGTTTGCTCTGCCAGTGAAAACACCAATATAGATTTGTGTGTTCATTTACAATAAGTCAACATTGTCAACAACCAGACTAAATTGTACAAAAATACCCTCATATTCAGTATTTTGAGTGGGTTTGTATATAAAAATAGATTGGAGAAATTAATAAATAATTAAACGAAAAAAAGAAAATATTTTTGGAAATAAAAGAAAACTTATAATTTGCAAAAATATTTTCAATATGTCAACAACCACCCTAAAATGGTACAAAAATATTCTTGCATTCAGTAATTTATGTGAATTTATAAATATATAAAAAGAATGAAGAAATTAATAAATAATTAAAAGAAAAAAGAAAATATTTTTGGATATTAAATAAAGATTATATTTTGTAAAAATATTTTCAATGTCAACAACCTCTATAAAATTGTACAAAAATACTCTTACATTCAGTAATTTATGTGGATTTATAAATATATAAAAACACTGGAGAAATTAACAAATAATTAAAAGAAATAAGAAAATATTTTTGGAAATTAATGAAAAATTACATTTTGTAAAAATATTTTTAATATGTAACAAAAAAGATGTTTATAATGATTAAATTATTAAACATTATTTACCTTTATTATCTATTTAATTCATGGAGAAAACAATGATTTATATGTTAGTCTTGTCTAGCAATTAATTTTTTTTTCCTGTTTTGGTAGTAATTTTATTTGTTACAAATACATAAATACAATACAACCTATTAAAGCAACTGCAACTTTCAGTTTTGATCAAGGACATGCACCTTGAGACACAACAACTATTATTATTATTATTATTATTATTATTTTTAATAACACCACTAGAGCACACTGATTTATTAATCATCTGCTATGGATGTCAAATATTTGTTTTGTTTTTTGTACAATCCAATGGGTTTTGAACCACTGTCTTCAGCTAGAGAGCCCTTTGAGCCACAACAAATATCAGGATAACAAAAAACAAATAAAATATACTAATACAGAAATAAAAAAGTTCATTGATCTAACCAAAATGAATTGAAAACTTTGTTATTTATTTTCCATACAAACAACACTATTTTTATAGCAATTTAAATACGTAACCAAAACACACACAAAAAATCACAATATTTATTTACCATATAAACAGCAATAAATGTAACCAAACTGCCTTGGAAAAAATACACCCATTCAATTAAATATTTTCGTTCACTTCCTCAGCCGAGTTATTATTAAGCAATATTGAATGTGACCTTCAAGAGGAAGTATCACAAAGACTTTTCTTCCTGATCAGCACGAGAGGCAAGTGGCTTGTGACACATCACGCAGGTATGTCACTTATTGTGAGATATAATGCTCCTGCATGTGTGCTATAATGGAAATGGTAATGATGTTTCTGTGGATAATCAGTTCCTATCACATACAGAGCTCTTGACGTTTGGCAGGACACCCAGTGCACGACGTGTGATATCAACTGTATTTCATTCTGTACATCACAGTTATCAATATGAAGTCAACCTCGTACAATACCTGTATCTCATTGCTTATCAATATATAGTCAACCTGGTACAAAACCTATATCTGACTGCTTATCATTATGCAGTCAACCTGGTACAACACCTGTATCTGACTGCTTATCATTATACAGTCAACCTGGTACAACACCTGCATCTCACTGCTTATCAATGTACAGTAAACCTCATACAACACCTGTATCCTACTGCTTATCATTATGCAGTCAACCTGGTACAACACCTGTATCTCACTGATTATCATTATGCAGCCAATCTGGTACAACACCTGTATTTTACTACTTATCAATATACTGTCAACCTGGTACAGTACAACACCTGTATCTCACTGCTTATTAATATACATTCAGTTTGGTACAGTACAACACCTGTATCTCACTGCTTATCAATATACAGTCAATCTGGTACAGCACAACACCTGTATCTCACTGCTTATCAATATACAGTCAATCTGGTACAGTACAACACCTGTATCTCACTACTTATCGATATACAGTCAACCTGGTACAGTACAACACCTGTATCTCACTCCTTATCGATATACGGTCAATCTGGTACAGTACAACACCTGTATCTCACTGCTTATCAATATACAGTCAATCTGGTACAGTACTACACCTGTATGTCACTGCTTATCAATATACAGTCAATCTGGAACAGTACAACACCTGTATCTCACTGCTTATTAATATACAGTCAATCTGATACAGTACAACAGTATTTTGTTTCATTTGAACTTTAAAGAAATATACTTGCTATACCCCTTCAAACAACACATTTTGATCCCTGGTTTAGTTAAACAACCTTTAATAGCACAGACATATACTAGTATTTCTTTTTTTTATTTCTTTTACAGGAACTGGGAAGAATTTAAATTCATGTAACATCTGGATTCTTAGTAGCAGACTTGCATGTCTGAGCACATGTTAAACAGATAGTACTTGAAACTTGTTACAAATAAACCAAACTTGTTATTTCTTCTTCACCGTTTCCTCTTCTCATTTATAACTTGTAGTAATTGTGGGTGTTCACCAACATGTGTAAGTTGAAAGGTTTATACATATTGTGGATAAGAGGATTTTATTCAGTCCATAAAATATATAGACTCTTTCGTATCATCTGTAGACATTCACATTTACACTGTACTGCCAACCAGTGACCAAAGAATAGTTTATCAAAGGCCGTGGTATGTGCTATCTTGTCAGTGGGAAAGTGCATATAATATAAAAGATCCCTTGCAGCTAATTGGAAAGAGTAGTCTATGTGGCAATAGCTGGTTCCCTCTAAAATACCATGAGTCACAGAATGCCATGTGTTAGACACATAATAGCCGCTAAATAAACAATGAGCTAGGGTGTTATTAAACAAACAATCCTTTCCTTTTCACAATGTACTGCAGATAAAAAAGACAAATACCCCTATTTTTTCTATTTGTAGTGTCAGGTTGTGATACAAAACACAAAAGGGGCATGCTAATTAGTGTACTGGAGGATGTTTTTGTAATATGTGTCAAAAAAATGCTCTGCCACCCAGTGGATACATTTTAAACGTACACCGGCAGAAAACGGATCTTTTCACAGGGGATTTAGTAAACAGTTACACCAGGCACAAAATGGCATCTTGTTCAAAAATATCACAGGCCAAAGTTACAATGTCTGTTTTTCTTTTCAAGCATGTAAAAGTGTTAACCGTGTGTGTTTAACGAAAGGTCGGCAATTGAAAGGGCATTTGGAATATGGAAATGTTTTTCATGTGTTCAATTAGGTACTCGGCTGTATGCTTATGGATTATACGTTATTCATTACAAGTTGGCAGCAAGTTTTACTATTTTAAGGGTGCAAATTCTCGTGAAAAAAGGAGGGCACTTATGTTAGGGGGCACTATAAATAGAAACAATACGGTACTCAGAGCAGTAATACAGGGCTTGCATTCTACTAAAAATTATGGGAGTCGGAAGTCAGTGTGACTCCCAATTGTGAAAAAAGGGAGTCAACCAGAGTAAATTGAGAGTCACCAGCAGAGGTGTAATGAATACACAGGGTGGCGAATATATGTATCACGAATATAAGATAATGAATAAGAATGTTTATTCATGAATACATCTAAGCAAGTTTAACCAATCATGTACATAGGCTAATCCAAGAGAAATAATTTAAATGTGTGTGTGTGTGCAGGGTGGGGAGAGGGGTAATAAAATGGTGCATGGATCCACTTCAGAGGTGTTGGAACAGGGGTGACCACCACCCTAATAACAGGACAAAAACAAAATTTTAAATTTTTTTGGTGTGAGTTCGGGATTAGGACGACTACCCCTCCCAAATATTGATTTGTTTCTGATGCTTATGCACTTGTAAAAGCTAAAAAGGTAACAAAGGCACATTCAAAAAGCTATTGGCAAATAGCTTTATTATCCATGGAAAACAAAAATATATCACATTTATATAAAAAGAACACTTTAATATTTAGGGGGTAGGAGTCTGGCCCTTAATTGGTTCTACCCTTATTGCGCACCGAATCCTACAATGGATATAATTAGGAAATGAAACTTACTGTAAAATACTTTATTTTAGCTGGGACTTAATTTTCGCACTATTTGCACAAACGTATTTAGTGCGAAATTAAGAACCCGTGAAAAATTAAACCTGACTAAACTTGTTTTCCGATTTCCAACTTTTTGATACGATCAAATCAACGGTCATGCTTCAAAGCGTAGATAACGATAAAATGTTTTAAAAAATAAATAAAACATCACATCATGCAATTTTATTTTCTTGTTTAATGTTGAGTATGTTATAACATGTTTGATCATTTTTGTAAACAATATTACTTGTTTTATTATAAGTTGAATGGTAAACATGTGCTTTGACTGCCATCTTTGTTTATTTCTGTATCTGAAACCAGTGATTACTAATTACTGTGACCACTGAAATTTTAGTTTCACTGTACACGCAGAATGAGTGGCTGGAAGGATGGGCAAGGATTAAATAAACGGACTAATTAAACTGATATTTCGCTGTTCTATTACATGAATAATAATTTTAAAACAATGTTAAACATTTGCTCCTTTCTTTCCGGAATGATATTTCACGAGTGCCAAGTTACATTTACACCACCCATGTGACACTATCGAACGGTGTGTGCCATTTACGTTTTTCCATGTCCTCAAAAATAAAGCATTTTACAGTATTATGTAACAGTACCAGAATGAATACTGATACAAATACTTTATATCTTTAAACCGACATAAGTTATGAAACATTTTTAATAGTTTGTATTATAGTTAAACAGTGTTGTTTTATTTACTGACTGTTCATCAATTCGCCAAATATGAATTGAAATACAATTTTGTAGAAAAGATTTCACTTCAAATTCGCCAAACGTTATACAGAGTGATTAAAACTCATTCTCTGTATTATATATAAATTTGGAAATCTTGGACCGATTGAGTCTTCAATAACCCAAACTGGCCGACATTTACCGAATGCGTTTGTGTTTATTTAACATTGAGACCATTCTTAAAACTTTGATCGATTTCTCCTCATTTCTGTATTTCAGGAAAATTAAATATTTCCATACTGCTGATTTAAATTTAGCAGGAGAATCTGTGATTCCCACTAGTTCGGTCATTATTAATTAAAAATGGCAGAAAGTTTGAGAACATCAACGTTGTAATAAGATCATTCGTGCAAAGGCACTGGAAATTGCCAAAGTCTAAACAAGACTATCCAAAAAAAAATCAAATAGAAAATGTGACTGCCCAAACAAATGCATGTGCTTTGTCATTACATTATGTATTCATGTATTTGGTTTAGATGGTTATGATCACATGTTACATAAATTTCAAAGTAGCGGCACAACAGTCAGAGATCAGTGACACTGACAATGTGGTTTTAGTAATTTCTGAACTATTATTTCATGTTGGCAGGCATGGAGTTAAGAGTCGGAAGTTATGTAACTATCACACTTTGATTACACTTCATTTGCTGTTATAAAAGAAAGAGTATTCTTAATCAATATTTTTTTTGGAATAAAGTTCAAGTCAGTTCTGAAGCGCAGCATAAATTTTTACGAGTCACAAGCACCAAAAAATGTGTCAATACACGCAATTTACGTGTCATCAGAAGTCCTGCTAGTAAATATACCTCTTTTATAATTTAAACTGGATTTGCTGTTAATCACTATAATTTAGGCATGTTATGATATCAAAATATGCCTAAGTAATCTGCACTTAATAATGACATTTAAATCATTCTGTAGATTTAATTTCAAACTCTTAATTTCATTAGTACATGTGGTCTTTTTTTATCTTTGTTACATATTACAAAGATGTGGTTCAAATCAGTCAAGAACTAACCATCATATTCACCGGACCGGAACCCAACTGAATTTTGGAACAGGGTTTAGACTGCCATTTCTTAGTGACCTGTCCAGTCACAGAACTGAACTGCATGTATTTGTGGTATATGTATGTTAAAAATAATATTCACTAGATCTGAACCCAACTGAGTATTTGGTTGGATCATGCTTCTGATTGCCACTGACCTCACTAATGTGGCATAAGCATGTTAAAGAATGGGATGATATTGATTTTGGCAACTTTCAAAGGTTTATTGTATACATATGGCTTTCACACTTGCCTGCTTTTAATCACTGGCTTGTTAGCAAATACTGACTACTGTGTATCAGATAAATGGTTACAGTTATAAAATGGTGTAAAACAAGTAGCTATGATTGGAAAATGTTACTTTGGATTTATACAACATTACATACATTCAAATTAGACGACAGTAAGAGACTTGCATATATTTTAAAACTGTCCACTTTTGTTTATACACATGCCAATTTTTATATGGTTTTTATATAGCTCTTATTGGAGTACAATATACAGAGTTGACTGAAAGTTACTTTACTGTAATACTATTTTATTAACAGTTATATTTCAGTTATCATTTGCATATTAACTTTAATTTTTAAAATTTTATTTCTTTGTATTTTTAGGGTAGGTCAAAAACTTTACAGTTGACAGTTGAAATATAACTTGATGAAAACTTTTTTTTAGTTGAAATATAACTGTTTTAATAAAAATAATATTACAGTAAAGTAACTTTTGGCCCATCCTGTATTTACATAAGCCTTATACAAACAGGCAATAAAAAAGAAGAGGCAGTTATATATTTTTTGGAAAACCATGAAAAGCAAGATGTTCTATTTAGAAATTTAAAGTAGCCAATAAAATTTGTTTGATTACAGAACCTAGCAACTGGTTTATATTATGTTTGGTGTCTACTTTCGACTTGTAAACAACACTTGAAACTATTTACACAACTAAGGAGCAGGATGTTTAAAGGAGAAGTAAAGCATTAAGCTGGCATGCAATGGGTTGTCAGATCAATCCCTGTTAAGGCTTATTCTTACTTCACCACCACTGACAATTAGAGAGTAGTCATTCTCTAGGAAATTATATTTAAATTTATGTTGTATGTAGATCATCAGTGAAGAGTGAATTAACTTTTTGTGGCTCCCTAGAACTATTTTCCATCCCAGACAGTGTATGACACTGGTATACTAGTATATAAAGGTTGTTGTTTATATTTTCCTATCTGAGGGAAAGTACACATAAAATATATATATGACTGAAAGCAAACTAGTTTTTCAACTGTGCAGTCAGGTCGGAAAGTGTGTATAAGTCATAAACAGCATTGATGCATGTAGGAACAAGTGTTACATCATAAAAATCAAAGCAAAGCGTGTTCCAATTGTGTGCACCAATGCTTTTTATTTCAGATTTAATGATCAATGGTAGGGAAATCGGGTACAAATGTATGATATGAATATCATTTTCTTCACAGTATTACAAAACTATGAAGTCAGTAGCTATTCACTGTGAACTTAAATAATAAATGTAATATGCATGTACATCATTTATGGATTTTGTGAGATCATGTGAAAGGACAGAAATATTTTAATAAATTGTCCAAGTACAATCAATAAAAAGTTATTACTTACCTGTATTTTAACTGAGAACCAATTTCCAATATGTAATCAATTAATTTCTTTGTTCCAAACTGCATCCTATTCTAGAGACTATTAGTATTACACTTAGATTTTAGAAGAATGTTCCCACCAAAACAATACTCATATAATAGTGATTATAGACCACAGACATAGTAGATCTAAGAGGCAGACGATTCCAACTGCTGTTATGTGGAAAATCATGTTTTACAAACTGCTGTGATATTATATTAAATCTTAAAGTGCTAGAAAACAGTGATCTATATTTATGTCCCAAAACTATTTTTGATGTTCCTTTGTGCATTTTTTTCTCTTTGATTGAGACTTGTAGTGCCAGAACTTTGCGACATTGTGGGTCTCACAACCAACAAGAAATCTAACAGATATGTTCTAAAACCTTGTGTTTTACTACTTTGTTAAAGATTTTCTCTTTGAAACATTTTGTCAGTTGGTAAAAAAAAAAAAAAAGAAGAAGAAGAAAAAATTGGCCTTATACCTTTATTTTTTGTTGACTATTTCAAAATAACTATCTAAAACAGAAAAAAATAGACATATAAACACACATGCACATACTCACACATATACACATACATACATACATTGTAAACCATAAACCAAGTAATAAAAAACAAAAAGCATAAGATCCAGAAATAAGGTAAAATGAAAGAAACATCAATAATGTGGACTTTAATACAAAGAAGAATTTCTTAATTTTGTACATAAATGTATTTTAAAATCTAAAATAATCACATAAAATATTTTCATCTATTATTGACACATTATGCACTTGGATGAGCAACTGGCATGAAAGAATTTCTATAATAGAATTTTGTGTAGATGAAAATAACCATATTAAATGACATAGTTATTTCTAGAACAGACATCCAAATTGAACATTTTTGCAGTAAACAATTAGCTTGTAACGAAACAATGTTTTAGAAGATCACAACAATGTCCAGGACAGAGGTTAGTGTTAGTAGAAGAGATAAAACCCACTGCTGCCACACTAATGCAGCTACTCTTATCAATAAGCAGCAAGGGATCTTTTATATCTATTATCCCACAGACAGGATAGCACATATCATGGCTTTTAACAAACCAATTGTGGACCACTACTCATTAAGCTATGTGGAACATTCATTTTGGATTGGAGCTGATAATGACATTAAAAATCACATGCCTCAACTGAGATTTGATCTCAGTACCTATCAGCTGCAAGTCTGATAGCTTAATCACTGCATTACCAGGTTGGTAATTCCACATCACTCAGTGTAGCACCTTAATATAGTCTGACTGGAAAAGAGTTCCTCTCTTTCATTGGTTATAATGAGTTTGAGTATGGACCCGAGACTGCTTCTTGTTATATATAAGTTACAGCTGTGTATTTTCCTCTGCATTTTGTGTTTCATGTTAAGCACCTGCAGGGTATGTTTTTGTATTTAATGTAAATAATGAAAACAATGGAAACATCAAATTTTAAAGGTGGTAAATTTGGAAGGCCTTTTTTCTATTAACTGACTTATGAAGAAATGAGAATGAAAAGAAATTTTCCAGTTGTCAAAGAATAAGGCAAAACATGCATTAATTTGTAGTATATGCTATTTTTCCAAGTATAAAATGTACTAAAATGGGTCATTTGAGTTGTAATCACCTAAAAAAATGATTTAACAGATCCCCATGGTGGAATTCACCTTACCAAGGTTTGTATCCTAGCAGAACACCATCATGAACATTTTTAGAAAGGATTTTTTAATAACATCACAGCACATTGGATAATCAGCAGCTATTTGGTATCAGGTGTATGATATTTGTTACACATGGTTCTCAGAAGAAACCTGCAACTGCTACATAGGCTATTCATTTTGATTAGCTGTAACTGGTGATAAATACCAGAACCAGCCAACAGTGGCTCAACACTAATAATATATTTTTAGTACTCAGTCTGATTTGAGTTTTTATAACATCAAATGTTCTTAATTATTAAGAAAATGTTATTACTTCACTTCAAGAGATTAAAAAAAAAAAAGTAATAAATAATAAAAATAAACAAAAATAAAGTCAACTTGTAATTATATTTTGACTTTTATGAAGAAGCTGTGATTTTTTTTTTATCAACCATTTTGATCTATTAACGATATAACCAATATCATTTGAGAGAAGATAAGTCAAGATTTGAGATATTTTGTTTAACAAATGTTAATCAAAGGTTAATAAACTTAATTTGGTTTTTGCAATTTCATCCATTTGAACTTCATAAACCTCAAAACGATTTACTTCAAAAACATGAAATCTTCAAATAAAATAAGACGATCCACATGATAAAAGACAGCACATTCTCAAAAGTGATAACTGCATTTAAATTGTAAACAGACTGGACATTTTCAACATGAGTGATTATATTTAAATTCCAAAGCTTAACATATAGATACTATATTTCTATTCCCAAGGTGATATTATAAAGTTGTAAATAAATTCTAGATACTTTTAAAACACAAATTCTGAATGACAGGATTCAAAGACAGTGCTAAGAAATTTAATACTGAAAGGATGTGTCTAAAGTACATTAAGCTCTTACTTATAATAAGATAAAATAAAAAAAATTGTGGATGTTGAGTGACGTCCATATATCCAAGAAAACCACTTCTCTGTTGGATCCACCTATGTAAATTGGAAGTAGTTAAAATTCCCAGACTTACTTTAAAAAAAAATCTTTTACAGAATGAGAAATCACTGTTGGATACCCATTTGCTATTCTAATCAACTTGTTACTGCATTGTTCACTCTACTGCATAACCATATTAAATCAGACATACAGAAAACAAAGTTGACTTTGTAAAGCATTTTAATTCAGATAACTACAAAATCTTTGAATACAGGATGTGCACCAATAGCAGATCCAGAAAATCCATTTGGGGGGAGGTGGGCCCTAAAGAATCCTTGGATTCTTTAACATTAAAAAAATACATATAATAATAATTTTTAAAAATTATTGAAATTTTGGGGGGTCAAGGCCATTGGGCCCCCCCTAGATCAGCCACTGTGCATAAGGAGTAGCTTACATCTCTTTGGTCATGAAACTAGAGATATACCCACCATTTCCAACAGAAACTCAATGAAATTCTATTCTTTGTTCTTTAATACATGTTAACTTCATAGCAATAAATTGGTAAAGAACAGTTTTCTGACATGTCATTAAAATGTTCAAACACATGCTAGAGCTATACAAATACGAGTTAACACTCACTTGTTTTTGGTAAGAATACAACAGAGATTCTTTGATTTTCAGTGTATCCATCAAGGGAAATAGTTCTTGTGAAAATGTCATCACATGAATAATCCCTATTAACAGGCTTTTATAAAACTGTGGATGTTTTTTTGTGGTAAATTCTGGATCATAAATTTAATGATAGTCCATGTACACTAGCACTTTAAAAGCAGTAAAATGACCTTTGGTTTCTTTTTTAACATCCAACAGAGGTTATTCATTTGATGTTTTTTCACAAGAGTTATTTCCCTTTCTGTCATTTTGGAGACACACAGAAAAAATCTCAATAGTTTTGTTACCAAAACTAACCAACTAATTTTTTAGTATAGATCTAGCATGTGCATGAAGTTTTGAATAATTCATATAGGTCACAAAACAAATACTTTTCTTAAAATATTAGGATAAATTAAGCTCAAAACAAATGGGTAAAAAGTAAAGTAACGTTTGTTTTGTTTAACGATGCCTCTAGAGCACACTGATTTTAATCTAATCATCGGCTATTGGACATCAATCATAGGGTTATTCTGACATATTTATTTAGAAGAAACCCACTGCTGCCACATAGGCTACTCTTTCTGATAAGCATCATCCCACAGACAGGACAGGACAGCACATAGCATGGCCTTTGATGAACCAGTTGTGGACCACTGGTTGGAATGGAAAATAGCCCAAACAAAATAAATGAGAAAATAGTAAACAAAGTTTACAGAATTTCATACTTTCTATTTATGTATGTATGTACTGGTCGCCACGCTAAGGGTTTTTGAATTTTGTGCTACTTACTTTCATTTGAATAGAAATTCAAACTCATCCTTTAATGCCTTCCAGTTCCAAAACGAGACTTTTTTCATTTCCACCTTGGCTTGTGTATGTGTTTTAGATTTTTACCAAGATTTGCGAAATACTTTTGAGTTCCTATTTTTGAATACAAAAAGTATCGATGCAAGTAAAAGATGATTGTGACAGATATTCAACAACACTGTTCATTGTATTATTTGTTTGTTTGTTTGTTTGTTTATTTATACAACAACACTGTTCATTGACAATTGTCTATTTATATATTTATTTATTTCATAATTTGTTTACTTGTTTTTCCACTAACAAAATAAGAATTAACATAAACAAATCTCCTTTAACATAAACTTCTATATTCATTTTAGTCACATGCTAAATTCTATTTAAATACTGCCATGCTGAGAGAAGTTACAAGTCTTTGAAAGCAGGCAGTGTCATGCTCGTGTACAGTTATAGAAAATAATTTGGCTGCAAGGGAAATAATTCTTGTGGAAATTATGGTGTCCTAAAGGTTAAAATAGATTACTTTATTATTTATGTAATAAAAATAAATACGCCTACACTAATACTAGATGACTGATAATTAATGGGAAGCAACTCTTTACAGATAAAATGTTCCAATCACATAGAGTCAGATTGAAGGCTAGCTGTTGCTGATAGAATATGTGGAGAACACACACTGAATAATAACAAAATACAGTCAAACCTGTCTATTACAGAAACTCAACATAACTACCAAAAGAATCATCTTCATGACCCGGTTCATGGTCTTCAGGGGAAGATCCAGAGGGTGTCATTAGGGGTATTAGCACCACCCCAGCAATCATCCTAGTCTTGTGTTTTCATATTTTAAGTGAGTATGCTCTCCAACAGTGGATTCTCTAAATCTGCCTTTTTTTATTTACAGTTGTTCAATGACTACATAGACTGGCCCTGGTGGTACAGTGGTTAAGCTGTCAGAGTCATGACTGGTAGGTACTGGGATCAAATCTCAGTCAAGGCTTGGAATTTTTATGTTAGTATTGGCTCCAACTGAGAATGAGTGCTCTGCAATGCTCAGTGTGTAGGTGTATACCATTTTCTGAGAGTAGTCCACAGCTGGTTTATTAAAACCTGTGGTATTTGCTGTCCTGGCTATTGGAAAGCCTTTATAAAAGATACCTTGCTGCTAACTGGAAAAAATAGCTTATGTGGTTGCTTATGTGTAAAGTGTAAGGTTTTAATATTATGGATGTGTTTTTATCACTATGGATTTTTATAAACTTTGCATAGATACAGGGTCGTTATAAAGTCTGTATGTAGTTTTAAATTTTCTTAACTTCACATGATAAAATCATTCTATAAAAAGGTTAACTGAAAGAATTTATTACATTTTTACACAGATTTATTCTTGAGATGTTAATCTTCTTCATGTACACCATCATTACCTATAAAAACCGTGATGTACTACAAATATGTTTTGCAGTTGATTTTCAGTAATACCCTAAATTATATTAGTTAACATAGTCCACAATAATAACAAATTTATTTTTAAACTATGATAAAATAAATGAAATGCACTTCTCAGTGTTCTTTACAGATAGATTTTATCATGTAAAGATAGACAGGGGCAGATCTACTATGAAACTAATGAAGCTTAAACTTCAGGGTCCCTAATCCCCGTGGGGCCCCAGAAGTGACTTTAGTTCACATTACTTAACCCTGACCTCATAATTTTGCCAATTTTCTATTGATTTTTCTGCTGGTAGTGCGTCCTGGTCACATAATGTTCTTAAGTCATTGATTGTGTTAAACGTGGGAGAAACTGAACAGACCACAATTAAACAAAATTAGAGAAAACTGAATGAACACACATGTACACAATTAGACGGCTATAATTTTATTTTCTGGTTCGCTTACAAATATTGTGGGTGGGTTTTTTTTATGATGGTAAATAAGTTTTGTATTATTTTCCATCCTAAAAAATCCCCATAGACTGGTATATCAGAGGTCTTGGTATATATTGATCTGTCTAGTGGAAAGTGCATAAAAAAGATTCCTTGCTGCTGAAGGAAAAATATTGTAGAGGGTTTCTTCTGATGACTATGTGTCAAAATTACCAAACGTTTGACATGCAAAAGCTGATGATTAATAAATCATTGTGATCAAGTGGTGTCATTAAATAAAAATATTAAATTAAATAATAAAAATGTCTATGATACTGATATGTATTTTCACAACATGCTTAACACAAAAACTATAAATACTGAGCTTTTCAAACCTTTAGAGATATACTCTAAAGAATTTCACCTAATTGAAACAACTATTCCATGGAGTTATAACACCAGAATTACGTGAAATTAGGCTCTTTAGAAAGATGCAATGAAAAATCAGTTTCACACACAGCCAGAACATCATTAGAGACTTCTGATTCACATGTGTGTCATAACCATTGTTGTCATGTCATAACAATAACTTGTGATATCACAATATTTATGGCATCATTTATTGTAAATCATATGGAAAATAAATAAATGCTATTTCACCAATATACTGAGGAATGACTTGAAAAAATAATTATGTCCATTTTGGCAATTTTGGCCCACTTTGAATCAACACAGAATCAAAGGTCTTGGACATGTAATTTTGCATATTGTGGACAGACTATATAAAAAAGAATCTGTGAATTATAAACCGATCTGATTTTCCATGCCACTTTTAACTTTAAAAATTCATGTTTCTCAAATATTCCTTGATGTAACATATATAATGCCTGTACATATTAGTTTGGGAATCAGTTGCAATTTCATCATCAATCATAGGCTGTAATTGGTTAGCACTAATCAACCGACATTCGATTATACAATCGGTTAGAAGGTATAGGAATTTGGAGAGTGTCAGACAAATTCGGAGCTATGCACCAATTTCTCAAATATATACATGTATATATTTCATTATCATCTAAAATGTCTTGTATGCATATTAGGAGAATGTTTGAGGTTGACGCCTATTGCCGCCATGCTGACAACGAGCAAGGAGATATTTACTGTGGTTAACATTTTCCGCAACAATTGATTAAGAATTTCATAATCGATCATCACATCGCTGGAACCCCAACCAATCAACTTTCAATTATAATCGATTATCGGAACAACATTACTACATATTGCCATACTTGAGATAGAAATCACTGTTTCTAACACAAACTGTGAAATTCTACAACTTTCTCTTGTGTTTTCTATTATACTGAGCTTAAGGTATCCTCACACTAATAAATCCATTGAGAATATTATTAATTTTGTAACCTATATCAATTATTAAAAAGTTCAAACAGATGTTAGAGCTATACTAATAGAACATACAGGCTGAATTTCATAACAGATCCAAGACATTTTCCATCATAAAGATCATTTATATTGTATGTTGTACTCTGGTGTGTCATCATTGTCTAAGTTACCCTAGACCATCAAAAGACACTCAAGGTAATAACAGATATGTCTGTCTAACAATCCATTTACTGCCCTTGATATAGTCAACCTATTTCACAAATATGCCTTCAACTGTTTGAAGAAATGTGCTAACAATAAAGAATACAGACAGTTTATGAGGCACACTTGTTGTAACTCCTAGAATATTGAAATTCATCCGCAAATATTCTCAACTCAGTAAATGTATAGTCAAGGACATCATATCAGTTACCAATTACATCTATGTTGTGAAGGTGTAAATATGTGGAGCTACCTGATGCTTCCACTGAGAATCTTGCTCTCAGCTCTGGTATGAATGACATAGAGCAGCTGAAAAGCACTTTGTTGTAATTAGAAACATGCATCTTTGTTATTATTTATACAGTAAAGTGAGAAAAGAATGGAATGTTTTTTTAGTTTTTTCAAAGACGGAATGATAAAATTGTTCATGAACATATCTGCATAATGCCCATGCAAACATACTGCATGATAATTACTTGGTTGCATGTCAGGTCCAATCATTTCTTGGTTGTCTTAAAAACTTAAAGAGTCCCATTATAATTTAACAGTCCCATTATAACGATAATTTCCAACAATTATTATCACTTAAAGGTTCTTCACAAATACCACTTCTTCCTTCTTGCATGCCTAGAGTTTCAATTTGGGCTATTTTCCATTCCAACTAGTGGTCCACAACTGGTTTATCAAAGGCCATGGTATGTGCAGTCCTGTCTATGGGACAGAGCATATAATAGACCCTTTGCTGCTTATCGGAAAGAGTAGCCAATGTGGCAGCAGCAGGTTTCCTCTAAATACAATTGTCACAATGACCAATGTCCACATATGATTGATGTCCAATAGCCGCTGATAAGATTAAAAATCAATGTGCTCTAGAGGTGTCTTTAAATAAAACAAACTTTACTTTGCCTATAGTTTCAAGTGTCCTTCAGAGATGCAGTAGTCCCCAGTTCGATCCCCTTCTGCAGTCACACTAGGCTATTTCTCAATCCAGCCAGTGGATCATGACTATATAATAAAGGCAATGGTATGTGCTATCCTGTCTGAGGGAAAGTGTGTATAATAGAACCCTTGCTACAAATGAGAAAGAATAGCCTATGTGGCAGTAGCAGGTTTCTTCTGTATACTTTCTTTGTTTCTTCTTTCTTTAAGTAGCATGTATACCATATGTTAAATCATCAGTTATTATGTGTCAAACAAATGGTAATTACAATAGTTTACTACCTTACAATACTTTCATCATCTTTCTACAAATAGTTAATATGCACACGAAACAGAGCTTAGTTGTCATTTTGTACAGAACTCTCTGGTGTTCTTAAGAAACTGTCTGATGGAACACCCACAGTTTGATTTATTTTCTTACATACTTGGTTGGTGGTATGTTAAAGTTAGGACTGATATCACAGTGCAATCAAGTTGTTTCTTAAATTCCAGGAAATAGAATCTAAGGATATTAGCAGTATATCATTTTTAAAATATCAAACAAGTAATCTCTCATTTGATTGGGTCACTTACTGAACAATGAGCTTATCCATACTAAATATAATAGTACATAATTTTGCAAAAGTTCAAATGACTGTCCCTGAAATTCAGATAAAGATGCAATGGAACTTAATTGCCAATGTTAAATTGTTTTACTGTTGCACTGTAATGGTAATTTTAAGAAATTAAATATACTGTGTAGTATATTAATATATTTGTGACAGCAGTAAAATGTCATAACTTTTATGATGCCACACCAACTGCTGCTGTGAATTTCAAGGATTAAAATGATGTTGCTACAACAAGACAAATGTTCAATACCGGTATAATGTGATGCTTAATATTATAGCCAAAATCTCAAGCACAAGGGATGTTGAAGAGTAGAACAAATAAAACTGTCTTAGGTAACAAATTGAATATAAAACAAACAACCATTTATTTTCAAATGTATGTCCCTTATGAAACATTTGCCCTTTGTCACTCACTAAATAAAGCTCATGACATAGTAATAAATGGGAGTGAGTTGGTATCCTCTATTTACCTCTAGCAAAGAAATCCACTTGATCACTTCCAAGAAGACAGAAGGCATACTTCTGTAACATGCTTCCCTTGGACATCCGGATTGAATGCATACGTCTTCTTCGTCCTTTTACAGGTACTTTTAGAGTCTCAAACACAATGGAATTCATATCACTCTTAGCGCTCTGCGTGTTTCTGTTCAGTTTATTATAAAATACAAAAGTGCTCAGTATTTAATAGATTTTTCAATATTTTTTCTTTCTTCTGTTAACAATGCTTCTTTAATCTCTCAAAATAGGAAGAAATCCTATTTTTGCCTTGAATGCATTTTGCTCAATATTATTAGAGTTCTATAGATCTTTTATTATTTAATCATGCTCTTAACAACTTTAAAAAAGAAAAACTGATTTAACAAAAGTTATGAAATAAACTTAATGAACCAAATAATATTTATATGTCAGCATTTTGTTTTAACATCAGCTATATCATTAGTGATCAAATATGTGGTAAATGTGGAAATAATCCAAGAATCTAATTATAGTATAATTACATGTGTATTAATTCTTTTAATAATAATGACAAATGAAAACTTGTTATAAGAAAATGGCATACAACTGGTATCACTGAAATTTTCTTAAGTTAAAGCTTTTGTGAATTTATTTTGTGAAATCTAGGACAAAAGTGTTACTTTGCTCAGTTTATTTGCCAGAGGCACCAAAGCCAAAGCAGGGGCAGTCAGTTAAAAAAGGCATTTTTTCTAAGCATTAATATTAAGATGCTGATTTTTGCTATATATTTTTTGCTGTATTTGGCACTGATATTTCATAGGTTCTTATTTTCTCAGATTAAATTCTTTTAACAGAGGTGCATGATGGAATGTTTTGATCATTGGGCAGGTGCACATACATGTACATGTAGGCTGTAAGTTGTTTGAGATGTCTGGGGAAGCACAGTGTCATGGAAATTATAAAAATTTATATGTCTTTAAAACAATTTCTGGCATTTAAATAATAAAATTTGCCATTTTCCAAGCTTTTGAGGTTTCCCAATGTAATTATTTATAGGGGATCAAGAGACCTGTTCATCCTGTTTATCTGAAATTCAGATAGACTAAAATGTAATTTCATATCTTAAAATCAAAACTGAAATTTTAATATTTTAAATGCTACTTTTATATATTAATTTTTATTTATATTTTAAATTTCACAAAATGTTATCAATTTATATCATTAGCTGACACAAGTAAAAATTATCTATTAATAAATTAAGTTGCATAATATGTAATAAATCAGGAATCAAGATCATGTTTTGATCTCTGTACAGGACACATGTAGATACCAATAGATGTACATAAAAAAAAAAGAATTGACAATTTTGGAAATTAACAGTCTAAACCCTGCATCTAATTATCAATAACATCACTGGCAAGGAAAGGAATGTTTATTTAATTTATTATTGTATTTGTTATGCTAGTCATGGAGCACTGGCTGGAATGAGGTAGAATACCTGCATGAGGTGCGATGAGTCATTGGATAAATATGATCATTTGGACCCATTTGGACTATTTCTTGTTCCAGCTAGTGGTCCACAATTGATGTAACACTGGTTATGTGATAAAGTGCATATAACAATCCTTTGCTGGTAAGTGGAAAGAATAGCCTACAAGGTGGCAGCATGTTTACTCATGAGTCACACAAATATTATGAGTTGAAAATCTAACTGTTGATGATTAATTGGTGTCATTAAACAAACAATCTTTTCACAGATTTACTGAAATGCATACAGTCACGCATGTTTTGACTGTCTGTCTGGTGAACAAAAATAACACATCCAACACTAGCCTTCAAAACCTTTTCCTTGTAGAGAGTAAAGCTAAATCACAAGACTTGTAGATCCTATACAAGCATTCAATGAACAAACTTGGAGCGGGAGGTAGCTCAAATGGTAGCGTGTCTGCCTGTGAACCGGTCGGTCGACGGATCGATCCTTCTCAGTGGACCTCAGTTTGGGTTATTTTCCATTCCAACCACTGCTCCACAACTGATTTATCAAAGCCTTGGTATGTGTAGTCCTGTCTATGGGACGGTGCATATAAAAGACCCTTGCTGCTTATCGGAAAGAGTAGCCAATATGGCGGCAGCGGGTTTCCTCTAAATACATATGTCAGAATGACCTTATGATTGACGTCCAATAGCCGCTGATAAGATTAAAAATCAATGTGCTCTAGAGGC
>JAULBS010050064.1:0-39152 GCA_032355785.1 Symmetromphalus regularis
TCCGACAATTACACGAGTTGAAGATTTATTACATATTTTGGGTCGATTTATTTATAATATTTGTGATAATTTAAAACTATGAACATTTTTTATGTGATTGATTCTGATTATATTACCGAACTCGGTGGTATTTTTGGAGCGCGATTAATCACGCTCCTTGGTCAAAATCTAAGGCTGCAGTAGGGTGCGAGCGCAATTGCGAGCCATATAAGTGAAACACTGCTATAAACACACTGAAATGATTCTTTCCGATACACACGATAATACTGTTTTCACTTTGTCATTGTTCGGATCCTACATTTACGTCACAACCCGTATCATGCAGCTTTCTCGCGCATCAATCTTATTCATGCATGTCAGAAAGAATCTGTGTTTGTAATGTTCATTAATCCAAAATCCACGTATGTATTAAACATTTTATTGCACCATTCTTATTCCTGAAAAACATGAATCCATTTTATATGCTGCTCTGTAGACTTCAGCATTTCTTTAACACTCCATACAATGTTGCCTTATACATTTCCCATGTGTATTCCTAAAATTGTGATTCTCATTCGTCCAAATCTGTTAGTTGAATTATCTTTTATATGTTAAATGGTTCGTGTGGTTCCAGTTTTTCACCCAACATTTTCCATTTCCTTTCTTTCAAAAGCTGACAAAAAGATTGCTGGAGCTGAAAAGAAAAGCAAATATTATCAGAAATATGGGAACCCAAACTATGGAGGTATGTTGTGATTACCTGGGCATAAAATGTTACTTGTACAATTGTTCATTTGCTTGGTGAACATGAATCCAAACAGTGTATCAATTAACAGTGATAACACTGTATTTTTCCAGTTCATATAAACCATACACTGGTGAGAGTTGGGTGGAGAGTCAATCAAATTACCATCTAAAATCAACATTTTAAGCATAAAATTTGTACACTTAAGCATACACTTTATACAAATAGAAAAATGTTGACAATTGTGAAGTTGTAAATTAATTTTCATAATTGTTATTTTTCTCATATAACCAAATGGCTAGCTATCTGGGAACATTTTTTGCTTTGGTTTGTTTTGTTTAACAAATTGATTTATTGATCATTGGCTATTGGATGTCAAACATTTGGTAATTTTGACACTGTCCAACGGGTTTTGAACCACAGTCTTCAGTTTGATAGTCTGATGTCCTACCACAGGACCACAGTGGCTCACTATCTGTTAACATAACTATGTAACAAGAATATTTAGAACACCCAAGTTTTAATATTTATGCTCATTGAATATTTTTTTTTTTTTTGTGGAAAGTATTGTCAAGAATGTTTCATTTATTCATTTTAAAATATGTTTTCTTTGAGTCTATACATTATTCTGTTGAAACATGCTTTAAAAAAGTTAGAAATAACTGTTTACAAAACATCTGTGAGTCCAGGTTAAGAATGCAGTCTATTATGCAAATCGGTAGTGATGGGTGAAATGGCCATATATATAATATTTTATTTTTATTATTTGATATGTGGGACGTGGAACAAATAATTTCTTCATGATATTAAAAAGGTTTAAAAAAAAATCTTTTGTAGTCTGACAGCCAGTGTTTATACACTATCAGTTCAATGTTATTCTTTTCATTGTACAGGTATGAAGGGACTGATTAGTGGTACAAGGTACGTTAAGATTTAATTTTCAAACCAGGAAAAATAACGCTACTGCTTTAAATGGTTTATTAAAATGTGATGTAATGTATTCATTGCAACCATCTGTTGTCTTTCATTAAGATCTGATTCAGACTTCAGAGGTAACCATATGTTCTGTGTGGATAATAAGTTGCATCATGTTAATTACAATGACTAATAAACATACTCCTTTTAAATGATCATTATTATTTTCAAATTTGTTTACCAGTAATTTTGAACATTAAATAATATATTTTGATTAAGAATATTGATGCAAGGAGTAAGGCTGCTCAGGTATGTTTGTTGTTGTTTGTACTTATTATTGTGCTCATATCCAATTAAGGTTAAAGCACTATGTCCTGGGTACACAACACAACATTCTGTGCTTCCTGTCTAGGACAGACGTTAGTGTAGTAGGAGATGCAGCACTAATGTGGCTACTCTTACCAATAAATAGCAAGGGTTTTTAATATGCACTATCCCACAGACAGACAGGACAATTATTGGTGTAAGTGGCTCTCACCTACTCATTGAGCCTTGCAGAGCACTCACTCTGATTTGAAGATGGTATTGAGTTTTAAAATTCATGCCTCAAATGAGATGTCATCTCAGTACCTTCAAACCAATAGTCCGATAGCATTACCACTACCCCACCAGGGCTGGTGCCATGATATTAGTTTTATTTATGTACTTCACTATTTGTATCAGTGGCTAGTTATATAAACAGTATCCACTGTGGGAATATTCAGTAAATGTTCTTGTCTTATTCCTTGTTATCAATGCAGCAATGATTCTAATAATTAACAATATTTAGTAATGTTGAAGACATTTCATCATGTTTTTTTTTCTTTCAGAAAGCGAAAGTATCGCTACAGACAGTACATAGAAGAGGTTGATGAAGCTCACGATGCTGTTCTGTCACATCAGTTATCAAAAAAGGTTAACAATGAAACAGTCACAGATGATGTGCTAGGTGATGAAGAACCAGAGGAGGGAGAGATTGTAGACAGTGATAATGGGCAGGAACCTGATGTTGTTACAAAGATTAGCCCACTGAACCGGGAAAAAGAAAATATTACAGGTATGAGTGAAAGGAAAAGAATATTCTTTTAGGTATCAGTCATGTTAGACATGGTTAAATATAAAGAGAATGGTATGTTGTAATATATTTGAATGAAAGATTATGATAACAATGTGTTTAATATTTGACTGAAAAAAGATAACAATGTGTTGAAATATTTAAGTGAAAGAAGATAACAATGTTTTGTAATATTTCAGTGAAAGATGGTAACAAAGTGTTGTAATATTTCAGTGAAAGATGATAACAAAGTGTTGTAATATTTCAGTGAATGATGATAACAATGTGTTGTAATATTTCAGTGAATGATGATAACAATGTGTTGTAATATTTCAGTGAAAGATGGTAACAAAGTGTTGTAATATTTCAGTGAAAGATGATAACAATGTGTTGTAATATTTCAGTGAATGATGATAACAATGTGTTGTAATATTTCAGTGAAAGATGATAACAATGTATTGTAATATTTCAGTGAATGATAACACTTTGTTATTGTAATATTTCAGTGAAAGATGATAACAATGTATTGTAATATTTCAGTGAATGATGAAGATGACAATTTGTTATTGTAATATTTCAGTGAAAGATGATAACAGTTTGTTATTGTAATATTTTAGTGAAAGATGATAACAGTGTGTTGTAATATTTCAGTGAATGATGATAACAGTTTGTTATTGTAATATTTCAGTGAAAGATGATAACAATGTATTGTAATATTTCAGTGAATGAAGATGATAACAGTTTGTTATTGTAATATTTCAGTGAAAGATGATGAAGATGAGTTAGACATGGACGCCGAGTTGCAACAACTTCTAGCATCTCCACCCAAGAAAAGAATGATGAGGATGTATGCAGATGATGAGGAAGAAAATCTCAAGGCAAAGAGGTTATCATATTTTCATTGTTTTTCTTATGCAGCCAAATTAGATTAATTCAGTGTCCTTTTTTCCTTCAAAAGATATATAACTGTTGGCCAATTCCAAAGCACTTTCATTATGATGGTAATAAATATGTTTAAACCCAATACTCTGTGTATGTTCATTCCTTGTTCTATTTTTATTGATATTAGTTGTAGGTGTCTTTCAACACCTTTCCCCCTCAGAATTGATGGTAATAAATATGTTTAAACCCAATACTCTGTCAATGTTTATTCCTTGCTCTATTTTTATTGATATTAGTTGTAGGTGTCTTTTCACACCTTTCCCCCTCAGAATTGATGGTAATAAATATGTTTAAACCCAATACTCTGTCAATGTTTATTCCTTGCTCTGTTTTTATTGATATTAGTTATAGGTGTCTTTTCACACCTTTCCCCCTCAGAATTGATGGTAATAAATATGTTTAAACCCAATACTCTGTCTATGTTTATTCCTTGCTCTATTTTTATTGATATTAGTTATAGGTATCTTTTCACACCTTTCCCCCTCAGTATTGATGGTAATAAATATGTTTAAACCCAATACTCTGTCTATGTTTATTCCTTGCTCTATTTTTATTGATACTAGTTGTAGGTGTCTTTCCACATCTTTCCCCCTCAGAATTGCTTGATCAGACATTTTAACTATTATGTCAGACGGCCAGCGATAGCTTTTTATTTGTATTATGTTTTTCCAATATGTTGAGACAAAAAGTGACCATGTCAGACTATCAGTCCTCCCTATTTTTCATAGATGAATGTTTGCTTGCACTCGCCCAACCCCTGAAAGTGGTGAGAGTTTGTCCATTCATCTTTTGTCATATCCTGCTAAGTGAAAAAACACCAAATCTACTTTCTGTATTTGAAATTTCTTGCCTGGTATAATTTGAGGGCTAAATGGAGAGGGCTAACCTTGACATTGTCACGAACATAAGAGTTTCTAATTCTATGGGATACTTTGTGAGGAGTAGTTCTGCACAGATCAACAAAACTGACATTTGTTTAGCAACATGTATATAAAATTAAAATTAAAAAACTTGAGTTGTAGTGATTAATTTTGGTGCAGACAAGGTCACTAATATTACTTGACAATTTTTGTAATTATTCTGATTTGGCATTTTTTTCAGCACAGATCCTCATTTTTGTGTAGTTGTCAAACACCATCAACAGAATGCTAATCTCAAGCTATGTTTTGTGGTTCTTTTCTTTATTAATAATCTTTGCGGTCAAAAGAAAGCCTACCAGAAATATTTTGAAAATACCAAAAACAATAATTCAAAATTTTATCATCGTGATTGTAAACTATTGTAAAATCTTGGTAGACCCTTTTTGGTTTTAGTATGTTGACCATCCCAAAACACTTATAATTTGTCAGTAATTAATATGTTTAAACCAAGTTTTATGACAATAGTTCTTTACACTCATTTTTATTGACATTAATTTTCTGTCCATTTTGTTTCTCTTCAGAATTGCAAGATCAGGTATTTTCACTGTTACGACAGACAGTCAGGATTCAATACCAAACAAACAGAGCATGGGAAAAATAAAGGATGCTCGTGAATTAATAAAACAAGCTGCATCAAGACCAAAATTCATCAGTAATTCCAACAATCACAACTCAAATGACTTGCGTTCGAGGATTCTCCACAAGCGACAGAAACGTATTCATTATTCTGACTCGGATGATGATAATGACAACACCACTGACAGTGACAATGTTCAGAGAAGTGATCTTCGGTTTCGTTTGAGAGTTTCTCGGACACGTGACACAGAAAGCCCAAGTGTGAGTCGTCCTTTTGTTAGGGAATTACAGGTTACCAAATCTGGCTGGAGTGAACTATCACATGGTGATGGGGGCAGAAATGGACGGGCTGACGAGAGTGGTGGACGAAAACTCATCAAGTATGAGTCTGATTCCGACGATGACATCGGTAATAGTGTCATGCAAGCAAGACTTGGTGCTGCTAGAAAGACAGCTAATGATGATTCTGAGAGTTCTTCAGATGAACGGGAAACAAAGGCAGCCATGAGGAAGAATAGGACTAGATCCTCAGACAGTTCTGAGGGAAGTGATATGGAAAGTGACAGCAAGAGTGGTAGTGACGACAATATCAGAAACACTGATCTCAGATCCAGGCTCGGTAGTCGGAAAAAAACTAATTCAGAGTACCCATCAATGAGAATAGAGGTTCTGGATTGAATTAAACAAATTTCAGTGTGAATGGAGGGTCTGGAGTGAGAATAGAGGTCCTGAATTAAATGTAATATTCAGGATTAACCCTTTTTTATGTCCTGAAGTCATTCTGGATTATTCTTTTATAAAAATAGGTCCTGAATAAAATGAAATACTCAGGATCATCCTTCAGTGAGAATAGAGGTCATGAATAAAATGTAATGTTCAGGATCATCACTGTGGATGTTAGAAGTTCTGGATTATCAGGATTATCTCTTGGAAAAGATCAAATATTGTAATTTTCTTAATAAAACATTCTTTTTCTATCCAGTGTTTTTGATTGTTTATTAATTCTTCAATTTGATCTTTTATCCTTTTCCCACAATAGCTATTTATTTTTGTGGTGGGGGTGGGGGCATCATTACATATTCAATAAATGTTTTGTACTCTGCTTTTGGTGATTTTAATAATACATCTTAACCAGCAGAGGAACAGTATTAAGATGTTCCATGGAATGTTAAAAACACACATATATACATTACATCTAATTAAAATTTATACAAAACTAAACAAGTGTTTTTCAGAACAGTTAATATTAAAAGGATTGGTGTTAACACAGCATCAATTTAGAGGCACCAAATTGTTTCCGGTAAACTATATACATACAGGTCTGAAAATTATATTTCTACTTTGAGTCAAAATGTCCAATATGGATGTACATTGCATGTAATATCTTTAGTTCGTACAAAATCAAAATAAGGAAGTTGTGAATAAACTACAAAATATTTATATTGGAATTTAAATGATTTATATACATGTAAAGAAAACTTGACAATGGATCACTTGATCATACTGCTTATTTTGGTGCCAGATTTGTAGCAAAATAAATCTAACTACTATTCAGGGGTTGAAATAATGCACTCCCAACCTGCTTTTGGTAGCAAACATTATCTTTGCCCTTAACCATGTTTGCTGACTAGACCGGTTTACAGTTATTTTGGAGTTTATATTCACTTAATAAATAAAATATTTAATGTAATTTCTGTAAAGTTCATTTCATTACAAATGTAAATAGTAAAGAAAACAATTTGTTAGAATTTTAATGAGGTTTTAAAAATTATTTAAAATATTTTCCAATTTTTGGCTAGCAGAAATAGATTACTGGCCAGATCATCTGACAGGATTTTCAATCGGTTTCATTCCCTGCTACACTGCTATTTAATATTAAAGTTTCAATAAATTAACATTTAAGACATATCATTTTAAAAGTTTTATTGAGATCATTCACATAATTATAACAAACATATAAATGAATACAAAACAGTATGAAACAATAATAGAGATAAAATATAGCATGTAATGAGAGAGGTTATCAATAATTTGAACATTTTCAACATCAATGTTTAATCATTATTTCATTGTACCGGTAATGTGTCACAAATTTATGTAAACTGCTACCTCTAATCACCAATAAGAAAGGCTATAGTTTGATAACTCCAAAGCATAACTGTTTATCAATTGCAGACTTCACCCAACTAAAACCATTCATGAGGTTTTGGTTCCATATGTTTCATATAACTACGAACTAAGAAATACAGTTACACGTCCACAGTGATCAATATTCTGTTGTATGACTTACATTGATAGTAATAGAGGACATTAAACAGGTTGTCATTTATTATCAAATTTATGTCCCAAGTGTAATCATTTTTCTTTGTCATGAGCATAATAGAAAATTCACTTTTGTTTTTGTCATTTCCACATTTTTTACACTACATCAAGTTAGTATTGTGAAATGAGTTTCTTTTCTGGTCCTCAATGTTTAGGCAATTCTTGTACTCAATAAAATTGCACAGATGTATGTGTTAACATTTATAGCATATTCCCGTCACAAACTGTGCCACATGGTTGATATATTGAAGGCTGTGGTATGTTCTGTCTGGGAAACTTATATAAAACATCCCTGATGACTGCGTCATATTACCAAATATCTGACATTCAACAACCAATGATTAATAAATCAGCATGTTCTAGTGGTGTCATTAAATGTTTTTATATAAAATAACATTAGTTCAGTAGTCTCTTTAACTATCTATCTGTTGCATCTGAGGCACAATGAGGTCTCTAAAGATTGATGTCTGTCTGTAGATGTGCAAATGGTGTGTGCTTTTGGCACTTTGATTTATCACTAGAAAAGATTGTAGATGGATGGAGTTTTCACTTCTATGCATTTGTCTGCATATTCATATTTCCCTTTTAGAACAAGAAGATAGCCTGTATCGTAAAGTGAGATGAAAAACTTATTTTTGCTTCCGTTTTGTCATGCCCATATCTGAAATCCAAAATGACAAAAGTTATCTTGTCAAAAGCTTATCTGTACACAAGGCACTCTAAAGAATATAAATACATTATGGGTATGACTGCAGTTCTACATAGCTACATGATCACATAGTAACTGGATGTTTTCACGTTAAATACAGCAAAATAAAATCCACATATACAAATGTGTATCCTCAGGTGGAATAGCTCCATCCTACACTGGTACATAATGAATGATTCTTTTAATCCTGCTCCACTGTAGCACCTGTCATAATAGTCCGATTCTCTGACTTCATGTAATGTGAAGTCCAATACACTCTTATGTATGGAATTGGAAGTGAATCTGATTGGTCCTAATTTAAACTAATGGCAGATGTTTCTGAGTGAGTTTGTTGTTTTAAATGATATATTCACAAAAACAATCAATACACATGGATGTTGAAGAATTCAATGGAAAATGCATGACATGTCAAAACTTTCTCGACCCAACAGGGATTAAACGGTTAGTGTAAATGCAATGTGGCCAAATTCATCACATAACTTCCAATTCTATACATGGGAATGTATCTGACTACACATTAAGTGAGTACTGTCATAATAACTCATTCTTTTCAAAACATCAAGGTGGTCAGTACTATATAATGATGAACTCGTAAGTGGATGAATGATTGTTTGCACTTCATTTGCATTATGTCCATGTTTTGTCTTTTTATTATTTTCACAATATGGGCATGTTCAGTGTTCAAACAATATGCAAGGTAAGCATCAAAATGTGTTATATGATAGTCATGGAATTGGGATAACAGCAATTGGACAATGGTAAATGGGGTTTGATGGTGAATACTGTTGTCCCAACATGAAATTTGGCCTGTTAGGTAGTCTGATTTATCCATGGAACTAGTGAGCTATTACTTGTTCCAGTCAGTGGTCCACAACTAGTGTAACAGGCTGCAGCGTGTGTGACATCCTGTCTGGGAAGGTGCATATAAAAGACTCCTTGCTACTAGTTGGAAAATGGTTGTTCCTTCTGAGGATGTAACAAAACTTGAAAGACTAGTAGATGTAGCTGGTTTCTTCTGTGCACAAAGTGTCACAAATAACATGTATCACATCTAACAGTCACTTATTAACCAATGTGCTGCAGTGTTGTTTAACAAACAGTCTTTTCCTTTATATGACAGCTATAACACCTATTTGTTTTCAAGTGTCATTGTTTTGCAAACCAAAGAACTGGAAGATGTTTGTGACATAGCTCTTGTTCTTCAATAGTTTATCTGTTCTCTTTGGCTGGTTTTTGATGAAATGTTGTCGAGTGTCAATGAATGACTTCGCTGCTTTGTCCCAGATACAACGTTCTTTTAAAACCTGAAACACAGACATTGTTACATGTTTAAGCCAAGTAAAATATAAAATAAGATCAACATCCTCACCCAAAAATTTCTATTCTGTCCCTCAATTATATTTCATTATTTCCAACTATTAGAACAACATGTAATGTATTCCTCACTAAGTATATAGATGCAATTTATGCCATTTGAATTGTCTTCCCTTGGCAACCATGTATTCATACCAAAACTAGCCATTTTAAACTCTGTTTTAGATCTCTAACATGTACTTGAACTTTTTAAGGACATAAGTAATAAAATGAATACTATTCTCAACTGATTTATTAATATGAAGTTAACTTGGAGCTCAGAATAACAGTGAATACAGAGAAAGTGCAAATTTTTATAGACTCTATTAGAAACAAAGGTCTGTACCTCCAGTATGTTGATGAAAGGGAGGTAATCTGCTAAATGTGAATGACCTCTGAAATACTCTTGGTTGTGACACTGTCCGTTTGGAAATTTACATTCAAGTTCATTGAATATACTCATCCTACAATCCATCAGTCTTCATTTAATTATTTAAATGATGTTTAGCAGTAAAGCTGTACTATTTGGAATGGTTAAAATTTGAAACAACAGTTATTAATAATCCAGAGAAAGTTTATTGACAATGTTGATTGTTATTTGGTTGTACTTATTTTCGTGCTTATATGTATATCCAATTAAGTTTTAAGCATGCTGTCCTGGGCACTCAGCTTGGCTTCCTATGCTGTTTGTGAAGGACAGAGGTTAGTGTCAATAGAAGAAGCAAAAACCTGCTACCGCCACACTAATGCAACAATGTTTATTAATTTCTGTTGTATCATCATTTAGGGGATAACTTGTGTACTGTCACAAATTCCATTTTGCTGGAGATGTTGAACAGAAATATTAACATGGATATTTCCATTTAACAGAGAGATCTTAAAACTGGTCTGATTTGTTTATTTCAACAATAGTTTAAGTATTTACCTTGAATGGACCTTCCATTTTGCATTCTGGTCTCTTGAGTGGCATCATGATGACTGGAAGGGAGTCTATGTGTTCGTGACAGTCGACCGGTTCCAGTTCGTTCAGATGAATAAGAACCTCTCCAGCAAAATCATCAGACGTAAGGCAGTCATAGTCTAACACCGACAGTAGTAACGTGGTTCCAGGTATGAGCAGGTATTCTTTGGGGATACTTGTACTAAAAACATTGATAATTGTGGTTATTATTTTAACACAAATTTAGTAGTATTGTAGTTCCTGGTATGAGATACTTGTACTAAACACATTTGTTATTATTTTAACACAAATTTAGTAGTATTGTAGTTCCTGGTATGAGATACTTGTACTAAACACTTGTTATTATTTTAACACAAATTTAGTAGTAGTGGTCCTTTATACAAGGAGATCTTCTTTGGGTAAATTAAAATCTATCATTAGATTTAATTTGATACAGATGTGATAGAAAAGTTACAATAAAATATTTTTAATCTCATTAATTTGAACATGATTAATTAAAGATTATGACACATTATTATCATTTAATGGTTTTGACAGACATTTAACTTTATTATTTTTTTAGGCATAAGCTAAACAAGTTACAGCTTAGGGCCTCACAATCTGTAGAGGCCTCACACAATTTCAAGTTCTTTTTTTTTGCTTGTAAAATGTTATGTTGCTTTTGTGTGTACTGTAGTTTTTAACAAGGGGCCTCCAATTTTTATATATCTTAGACCCTCACCAAGTCTAAATCAAGCACTGACACTTACAATGTGAAAGTTGCATCAAAAACTGGCTGCAGTGTTTTCTCAATGACTTTTGTTTTCTGTGGTTTGATTGACTTAAACTTTGTTTTAGGCTGAAGACTGACTATGACGTAAGGATCACTCAGACCCGACCGGTCTAGTCCGGGAAGATCAGATGCTTGCACCACTGAAATAAAAGAAAAAGTTTAATGTCTTTCATGCATATTCATAGCAGTAGCAGACACATGGGAGGGGGGTGGGGTAGGGGTTAAGCCCCCCTTTTTTTCAAAGAAACAATTTTTCACTTTGTGTATTAAAAAGAGGAAATGACAATAAATGGATACTTACATATTTAGGTTCTTCACGTAATTTAAATAGTTAGTATTGCTTGTATCCTCACTTGAAAATTCATTAAAAAGGAGAAACAGATATATTTGCCAATTGCACCCCTCTTTCCTTAAAACCTGTGTCTGTGCCTGCAGTTTTTTTTAGGCATGGGAGAACTATTAAGAAGAATGCTTACATCACAAGAGTCTTGAAGCAGATTTATTTTTCCAGAATTTTTATATTTTAGCATCACTTGAAAACATTGCATATAAAAAAAAAATTCATGGGATGGTTAAAAAGGCTGACTGAAATTCCAGCTTGACCATTTGTAAAATGAATATGGGAAAGTAACAAAAATGCTAATTTTGTAACCAGTACAGTCTTTAATATTCACCTCTATTGTCACTTGTTTATGATAGATAATATTATTTCAGGAATGCGTTCATTTGGGTGGAATTATTTTATTAGGGGACAAATTTAAATGAACACCACAAAGGGAAATAATTTGAGAAATGGTGATCAAACATCCAGGCACTGAAAGCCTCCTTTTCAAACATAGTTTTACAGAGTAAAAAGCACAATGGGTTTTGGGACATAAAAATATATTAGATAACATGATTAACAGGTTTTAAAACATCCAACCCAACCCACCCTATTACTTTATATGAGATATTGCAATAACATGTACTGCAGCTAAAAAAAAATATTTTTACACATCTGAGCTAATGTCATGGATGTGGATGATACTGATGAGTTAAGTCTACACCTAGGAAATAAAACTTGGGACATTTGTCGCAGCTGTAACAATCAATGGGCATTTACATGGAACTTATTTATACATAAATAGATTTAAGTCCAATAAAGAAAGGACATTTGTTGATTCCTGCTCGCGGATAACCCGGAGCTAGGAATAATAATAAATTGTTGCTGAAAAATAGTAATAACACCTACTCGTGGTTAACCCGGAGTATGGTCCAGATATTTGATATGACTGTACTAAAATTGTTGTTTTATACCTGCTCGCGAATAACCCAGAGCAAGGTATAAATATTGATGTATATTATTGTTGTTGTTGTTCGGAGCGTGCTCAATGTGTTGTCGGCATGTATCTGTACAGCCGCGGCCGTTACCGCCAAATACCTATATGGTAAAATAAAACTATTATAAAAGAAAACTAGTTTGTTGGTTTATTGATTGTGCATGCTCTGTAATAATCAGTTTTAAATAATTTTCTCAATTGCTCACTTACCTTTTACATATATAGTGACCTTTCCCTTGGTTTCCTCCACATACGCTGCGTTCATTGCAAGGTGACCCAAATATTCCACGGGTGTACCCTGAGAGAAAATAAAAATAAGAATTAATGCTGGTCATAATTCAAAAGATACTCTATGGTTGTATCTGAATTAACTTAAATATAAATTATATTGTATGTAAATTTATGCTTAATACTTTGATTTAATTTTATCTTGAATGACTTGTTAAGTTTTAAATGAGAAAGAATTTGGATACACCCAAGTTTTATTAAAACAGACTCAGCCATTTTTTCTCAGATACATATTTCCTAAATTGAGTGATTACATGAAATACAATGATGTTACATAGTATTATAAAACTTACATCTAACTTTGAAGTCATTTTTCTTGGTTTTACACTTTCTATAATTTCCTAAGTAGGCTATACAAAATATTATATTTTTTATAACAATTAGCAGTTCTGAAACTGTAACATTTCTTGCTTATGTGAAGTGTAAAAATCTCAATTTCTAAAATTTTCACCAATTCTTATTTCTGCCAGAGCAGGTCACATATGTTTTTAAAAATTTAACAATCCAAAGATAAGCATATAACAGTATTTTACTAAATGTTTCCTATTTAAATTCACATGATTATCAAAATCACTGATGATTAAACACATTGAAAATACACGTAGATGGGGTTATTTAATGAAAGACTTACTGGATTATCTGCCAATTCTTTGAAGTAAGCCAACATGAGATGTTCAGTTTTGAGACAGTTGTCTTCCAGTCTGGATATGAGAGTATCATAGTTAAACATGTGTTTCTTATCCTCAGCTAAACCACAGTTCAAGAAGAATGATGACAGGGAATGCAGGTGCTGAAAATAAATGTTATCATCTAAAAAGAGGAAAGGTTAAGATTGGCTGTTTAAAGACATCCCAGTACATTGTTTATTCAGTAGCTATTAAGAGTCAGACATATGGCGTTTTGTGACGCATGATCTTTAGAGGAAATCCCCTACCATCGTATATGGAACTCTTTCCAATTAGCCCTGTTGGAAGCTGATTCACATATGACTATGTGTCAGAATGACCAAATGTTTGAAGTCCAATAGCTGATGATTAATAAATCAATGTGCTCTAGTGGTGAAGTTAAACAAAACAAACAAACTTTCTGATTAGCAGTAGGAAGTCTTTTATATAAGCTTTATTACAGACAGGACAGCATATGCCATAGCCTCTAATAAGGCAACTGTGGATCATAAGTCAGATAGTGTCCTTGATAGTGTCTTTAAAAAATATATATTTTACCTTTTTCATGTACTGATAGTAATCACCAGGCTTCTGTACAAAAGAAAAAAAATCATTCATTGGTATAAAGAAACATTAATTTTCTAAATTTGTTAATAGAAAAAAAATATTACAATAAAACAATTATGACATACATGATGTGGCAACATGTCCAATCAAAGTTTATTGTTAATTCTAATACTGTCATTTTCAAGTCTTTCAAAACAAAATTCATTGCAGAATTAATTAATATTGAGTCATGGATCTAACTGAATATTAATTTTTCAATAGTAGCACATTGTTCAACAATTATATAATATTAAATAGCCCAAAAGTAATACTTTTTATCACATATTTTGAATACATAATTTGAATGTTACGTAACTGCTAAAGGGCCCTAAATATTAATTAATAAATCCTTGAGACATTTAAATTTTAAAAAATCTATAAATTTGTTCTATATTTAATTTTTAATAAATAAATGTATATATATGTATTTTATTTGCATAATATATGTATTAACCTCTCTTTGAGGTGTGATTGAAAACTCAACCGCACAACCCAATGTGACAGTGATAGAAAACTCTATCTTAAAACTCTATGTGACTATGACATGATTAATATGACGTGATAATTTTGGCAAACCTTTGTCACAAAAAGTGATGTTATTTGTCATATTTAAAAATATGTGGCAAAGTAGTTTTTTTTAAAAAGCTGCTTATTTTCTTTTTGTTTAAAATAAATAATTGGTGCATAAAAGAAAATTTCATTAATTTTATGCTTGTGTTCAAAAGGTTTTATAACATGTTCCAGTTTTTTAAAACACTTTTATCTAAAGTGCACAAGCTATGGCAGGAATAAAGTGAATAATATTAAGATTAAGAAATGATGTCATATGGTTATGATTCATGATGTCACATTCATTATGACATGCAATAATTATAAATATTTTTCAAACTTCATTCCTAGTAAATAAAGTTGGGTATGAAAGAAAAAGAATCAGTAATGAGTGCCTGGTACAGACTGGGAACTAACAACCCTCAAGATACAACTGTTTGGTCTGAAACACAGCAAACCTCATTTTATACCAAACAGTTGTATCTCTAGGATTGGAATTTTCCAGTCTGTACCAGGCACTCATGATAGATTCTCCATAACTTACACCAATCAACATGCGGTCATCAAATATGAGTAGCACAACTCCCCAGAGTTCCTCCAGCATTTTGGGGTAGATGGTTGAAGATATCCTGTTTTGGAGAGTTTCTAGGTTGGTCGACAAGTAATGTATTGTATTGTCCACAGACTGGAAAAGAAATTACAATTAGATTTTAACATTTATCTGGAATTTATTATTATTATTTTTTTGTATTTGAAGGAATTTTAAAGCTATAAGGTCCTATCACAAATCACATACATTTTTAAAAATCAAAATCTTGCAAGTCCATCTATGTGAATAATTACTTACAATGTAATAAAAGATAAACCACAACACTAGTGATAATTTCTACCTGTTAAAACTGACAAAATACAAAATTCATTGCAAGATATACATAAACAATCAAATATTTAAAAATTTAAGGTTTTTTTCTTATTCTGTGCTGTTATTGTTTTTTGCTTTTGCAGATTCCATTTACAAATGAAGATTTTACAGACTTGATTAGTGATTCTTTAGTGATTTTCAGCACACAAATTTAACATAAGAAACCCAACTCCTGTCAAGCATACTTCAATTAGAAATACATACTGAGAAAACCTACCGATACTTTTTCTGGTAAATTTATTAAAAATGTCTCCATTTGTTTCTGTATATGGCCTTTCATCCTGTATGCTATTTCCTGTAAGAGAAGCGAACTCTTGAGCAGGATGTCTTGTTGAGTGGTACTAATCAGACGATACAGTGTGGCCAGTGCCTTTTTGCCAATGTTTTCATCCTCATGTGATATGGACAAAATCTCCGCAGCAGCATTCCAGTTTAGAAGTTCAGGAAGTTCATTCAGATATTGTCTCACATGCTCTATGTTATTCAGTGTAATACACACCTGGAGCAGACAAAGAAGACATTTATTAGCATTGTTTAATTTGTTATTTTTTAAAATTAACATTCACAGATACCCTGTTTACAATTAACTGCCCCCATCCAGGGAAAAAGGGACAGGTGGTCAATATGACCAAGGAATGATGTTTTAAGAAACTAATAACAATTTTGAGTAACCTGGAACTTGACAACATTTGTATAATAGTAGATAGTAGACCTTAATGAAGAATAAACAATAATGATTCTCTGAGTGAATTTTTATTTTATTTTGCTTTATATAATTATAATTATATTTTTAAATGGTTTTACCTCATTCATAAGTCAGTTTTAACTTCACACATAACTTTCTTTTTTTCAAATTATTATTTGACCAGTAGACTTAATATGCCTTTAATTTCAGTATTATTTGTTTATTGGGCAACAGTTATCTTCCCTTTTGGCAATGTAGCATTGTAACCCCCTCATGGATTGTCCATCTGTTCACAGAAAAGTTTTCTGTTCCAGTTTCAAACAAGGAATCAGTATGTTTTTCCACAAAAAGTTATATTCTATCTGCAATACTTTATTTATGTACTTTATTTATGTTGGAGTGCTTTTGAAAGTGGAGGAGGCCACTGTAAAGAAAGCTCCTATGGATATGGATCTCAGAATATCATGTTACATAGGATGATCTGGGTAGGTAGGGCTCCTAGTCCTATGGACATAGATGTACCCAACCTCACTTCAGCCATCAATTTTTATCGTTTTCCAATTATAGTTTGGTCAGACTAATGTTAGATCGCCCTCCCACTACAATATCAAAAAAGATCTTTAAAATATCTCTGAAATCCCCTCCCCACTTTAACAATTTCAGCATTTGCCAATGTATTACCCTATCTGTGATATCAAACTGTGCTTCACTTGTGTCATAATAACAGTTTCTCTTCAAGTTGGAGTGAATCTTATCAGCATACTGTCGTGCTCCATCACATATCAACTGAAATAAAATCAAATCTGATTCAAATGAGAGTGTGGTTAGCACACACACATTTGGTCCTTTACATATAAATTAAAATAAAATTCAAACAAGTGACTTGTTAGCACACATACCTTAATCGTTTGAGGTAAAATCCAGAAACACAATGTATTTGAAATAAATAAATATGCTAATCAAGAAGATATAAGTAATGTCAACTTTAAACAATTACATAGGTTCTTCTAGTCAAGACTATACCAGCTAAAATATTTGAAGAATGTTTGTTTATGGGGGAAGGGGTTAATGTCAGTTTCATTTTCTTTTTAACATATTTTATTCCCATCAAAAGAAAATGGTATGGGATTGGCCAACAGGCTAAGCCTAATTTAAGGCTCCTCTCAACATTTTACAAATAATACATATTTACATATACAATTGACATGACAGAAAATTAAAGTATTTGCAACTAAAAGTAATAAGAGAAGATAATAATAGAACTTGTTTTATAAAAGCTAATGGAATCTTACAATTTAATCAGAAAGAGAGAGAGGAGAAAAGAGATATAGTTGAGAAAAGAGAAAAAGAGGATAGGGAAAGAGTTTCATTTGGATGTTGATAATGAACTGTTTTTTCACAGCCTATACAAAAACCATATTTAAATTTACTTTCTAATAATTATTTTAATTATTTTAAAAAGCATGTTTGAGTTTGCCAAACTTTTTAAATAGGTCATACCGACTCATATTTGAGAAGTATTTATTATTACACTATAAAAATGTACTCAGAATAGCTTGGCCAATCCATGAATCTTTAACTTTGTGAACAATGTTTTATGAATAATGGGAGTTTATTGTATACCATCAACTCCAAAGATAAATTATTTCATATGGTGTGGAGTGAGATGGGGCTGGAGTCTATACTAATGTTGTTTGTATAATGTAAAGTGATGGTCCCTAACACATTTTATTGTCAACTTTACACTCACATCTGTAATCTTTGTTACTCCCATTGTTGTGGCATCGGGTTCTTTTGAGCCAATTTGGTGCCATTCTTCAGTTATCTGAAATTATAAAGAAAATCTTACTGCTATTTTTGTGTTAAATATAGTTAACTGCAACACTTCAGAAAATACCCAATGATTAGCAGCAAATGTGCTTTTATTTCACACCAAGAGCTTACATAGGTGGGTTTTTTTCACAATCAGAATGACATACCATAAGCTTACCTTTGATATACCATACAATATCAAGCCTTGATAAAATTATATGATTGGAGTCAAATCAACTGGACAGAATAGGTGCATCATGTAAAGTGCATTAGGTCTACAACTAATTATCAAGTGATCCACAACTTGTTTATTAAAGGCTATGGTTTGTGCTATCATGTCTGTGGGATAGTGCATATAAAAAAATCATAAAAATGCAGTAGTTTAAAATTAAACTTACCATAGCAAAGCATGACAGCACATCCACAGATGAATTGGAAAACTTTACCAGTGATGTCACAACAACCATCTGCAAGAAAATCTAGAATATTACACAAAATCATAACTTATCAAACTGACATGATATGAATTGAAAAACATAAATTTTGAAGATGACAATATATTCAAAACCTCCCACATTTAAACATGGAGTAATTAAATAAAACATGGTTAAGAAAGAAAGCTGACATTTGAGGTTATGTTGATAAAGATATAAGCGTTAAATCAGAATTACATTCATAATTAATATTAGAAATCAAAATAAGTGAAGTAATGGCAATTAATTTTTGAAAGGGTTGTCAAAGATTTGTGGTATGATTAATGAAATTGTGAAAAGTTGGGAGCAGCAGTACAAAAGTAAGTTAAGATCAAAGATTATTGGAATAAAACAAAATGGTGGCTAAAGAGTGTCAGGAGAGAAGGGAAATCTGAACCCTCCAAAACCTAGATATTGAATGTCAACTGTACAGCCCTCTGAGTCAGGTCAGGGACATAATATATTGTGTAAAGGTGTAACGTCTGATTTACTTCTACAGAGGTCACTGGAGAATTAAATACTTGCATCTTTATCTATCTCGAGAGCTTTCTCCATCCGTGTCATACACTCAGTCTTGAAAGTCTGTAACCAGAACACCAGTGACTCCTGGAACCATGACTGATATTGACTGATAGACAAACGAAACATGTCCCTGAAAACACAATCACTGATGTTAAGACATGACATTTCTCACACCTGCATGAATGAGAGACCCATTGTCAATGAACTATATTCATATTCATTAGATAGCATTTATCTTAAGTTTTTGAATAATTTCCAAATTTAATCTAACATGCTTTTGATTATTATCAGATAAATTGTCTCTAACTGATATTTGTATATTATTCTTTATATGTCTGATGGGTCCTATTTCTATAGTCCTTCTGTTTATCCATTTCATCAATAGACCATATTTAAGAAATAGTATGTGCTTATAAACATTACATATATGTTCAACTATTACAGAAATAAAACCTGTTTAAATTAATCATATCAAAATTATCAAAGTTTACAAATTTCCTAAACATTTTAACAAGTTTGGTGGCCTATATGAAATGAGTCAGTAGCAATTACCTGTCACTGAGGCCATCTCGAATTAGTTGGTACAAGTTTCTAACAGAAAAGTACAGATTGAGTGAGAGGCGACTACTTTTTGAAATATTCACTGGGAAATTATGGTAGCGCAACTGGTATTTGTCCATTTCCACCATCAACTCGCGTGTTATCGTAGTTACCTTTTCAAAAAAGAAATGTGTTTTAAATATTTGAAATAATAAAATGAAATTATACAGGCATTAATAATTACATTTAGTAATTACTGTTTTGTTATGAATATTTGGATTGGTCAGACTGATATAATGTTATTCCATAAATTGACATTCATAGCCTCTTAATTAAACATAAAAAGCATTATTTTTGGTAAAAGCTAAGCCTTGATAATGTAAATTCACATACTAGAGTATTAATACAGTTTCATAAATAAAGAAGTAAATAACTGGAATAAAATAATTGTGTGTATTTTAAAAAAGTTTTTAAGTATGCACTACCGCAAGTTTATAAGTGTCTAAATGAGTTCAATGTGTTCACCAGCACATACACAACAAAAATATAACTTTAATTCTAAAATAAATATTAATTAAAGTTTCAATAATAAAATAATGTTTGATATTACAAAAAAATTACACTGATGAGAAAAAAATTAATAAATGTTTATCGTTATTGATTTTTTTTTCACGACATCTCTTCACATAGACAATCATTGACCAGGGTGTATCAAACATATGAAATAACTTTTTACTTTATTATACAATTTTTTTTTAGGAAGGTTGCTGTTGTTAACCACTTTATTTCAGAACTCTTGCACATGAATCAATGATATAATTATGCAGAATTTAAATTTTTTTTTACATATATTTTCCAAGTGGAATGATGTGAAAATTAACAATTTTTCCCCAGTCCTATTCAAACATTAAATTTGAACCCGACTTTCAGAAATCCTGTTTTCTACATTTTTTATGCAATTAACCAGATATTGCAAAGAAAGCATATGCAATTAAAAGAAAGCTTTATACATATTTGCATAGAAATGGATCTCTTTAGAAGAATATTATGCAAATAATAGGAATATGCTATTACATTTGTTTTAAGTTACAGTGGCCTATTCCATGACCCTACCTTTCTGTCTGTGCTGAAAGACACAACTCTGTAGTAGTTCACTCCAAGCAGAGTGTAGAACTGCTTGATCACACCAAGAGGACTGCAATGAGACACGAGTGATGCGATCACGTCTGCCAATTTCTCGGCTTGTGGTATCACTGAGTCCTTCACTCTCTTATGTACTTGAATAGAATCTAATTTCTCAGTCAACCACAGCTCAATATCACACTGAAATAATATATGAATCATGAAGATTATTTTTGTTATTTGTGAACTGTCATTAGCAAAATAAAACTATGCATAAATTAAAGAAATAGCATTTTATACATGTCTAAAAAAATGCTACTGATGTTAGGTTTTCAAAATTGCAAATACTTATAAAATATTCCAGGTTTTAAGGAAATTATGGGCATTCTAAGACTTTGATTCACGAAACTCCAAAACTGGAGAAGTGGGCTTCAAAGTTTGATGTAAAACAATACTTTGTGTGTGACATGACTTTTCACATTGTAATCACTCGTGTTATGAAGTACTTTCAAGGAAAATGTAAATATGTAAATTCCTAGACTATGTTTTTAGTTTTTATTATATCATGTAAATATCATTATTTGTTCAGTGGTTAATGGGAAAATGTAATGAAACAACACACCATAATGAAATCTTATTTTTATTCCACTTTGAATTTTATTACACATCCAAAACATATATAAAAATATCTGGCCTACATTCTGTACAAACCTGTAGTTTCTTAAGCAACTCGTCAGCTATTTCCTTCTGTGGGTTGGATGAGGAATCCCACATGTCAAGTTCAAGCATGTGAATAGCCAATCTAAAATACAACACATTAATAATACTACATCATGCTAGAAGAACAAACAGCCAATATTCTCAGCATAACTACTGCAAGATCACACATTTTGTCTTGCCGACATGAAGTAGCCTCACTGGAATAGCCTAACCCCCACCGACCTCAGTACAAAATGGTCCCCACAATATAAAATCCTGACTATGCCAATGGGTGGCCCGTTTAATTGTGAAACTATGCATAATTGTCTGAGAAGCAATAAGCAAACTCCAAAGATATAAGGTGGCCTGTCAGTTAAATGGGTACCTGTTTGGAGAACATCTACTGTCTAGGACTGCTCTTATACAAGAGTGAAATGATTATATGTGTAACAGTTCTTACCCCAAAGAACTCTTCATAGTTATGAGGCTTTCTGCTGATGGTGGGAAGAGGCTAGGCAAGTCGTCAATTCTTTCAGTTAAAGACTTGATGTATTTCTTGGTCGCTTTGCGATAGAGGCTCACCTAAACGATGTAACAATACAGAATCATTTTAGTTAATAAACACTTTTATTACCCCAGTGGGCACTCATAACCCAGTACTTATTTGTTGTTTTTTCCCACTAAGAAAATATCAGCATTGGTTTAACAGGTCATTTCTTTGGGTTGTTCTGGCCATTACGACCAATAAGATTGCTTGTATTAAAAATAATGTCATTATAATTTTGTAAAAGTGCAAATGACATCACTAAAATAAGAAAAATGATAATATAACATCATCCATAATGTTATAGGATAGCATTTCTCTAAACTGTTATACAGTTAGAAAGTGTAAAAAGAAGAACAATTATAACTGTCAGGGTTAATAAATAGAATATCAAACTCACTACAATTTATTATAAAATTTATTTCTCTTGTGAAATAATTTTACTTTGTCATTTGCTAAAGATCATGGCAAAGAAAAAGAATATCCTCTATTACTTCAGTTCAAATATAAACATATTTGTTATAAATGAAAAGATTACCAACGAATCTCAATGTTTACATCAAAACATCCCATAAGTATTTTTTACTTATCATACGAAAATAGACACCACTATGTTTAATCACAAGCTAGTAGGGGTTAAATATAGAAATGGTGATATTCTTGGCAGAAGGTGTCTTTTACAGATATAGCAGCACATTCCATAGCTGAAGCATGAATTGCGCCTGGAGAGTATTTACAGAGGGAATACATAACCTGACTACCTCAGTATCAGACAGTGGCATTTGCTCGACCATCATCTGTCCTGCAGCATGGCGTGCTAGCCAGGTCATCTGTACCTCTTCCAGTGCTTTGTGTAACACACTGTCTGTTGCCTTTCCTCCAGCACTTTTACACCTGTCAGACAACTCTAGTAGTACAGTTAAGTCTCTGTTCAAACAAATATATATATTATTGGACAAGTTTAATATATTTATGCATGTGAATATAATTTAATCATTTGAAGAACACTGGGAATAATAGGAGTGCTTTGAGTTTAAAAAAACATGCTCATATTATTTGCAATTTCCTACAAAGGACTGAAAAATATAATAATTAAATTATAAATTTATGTATTTTCTATGATTCTCTGTATTTGCTACTAATGGCATATTTAGTGATGATCTTAACCTCAATTTTATTGGATAAAACTGACAAGGTTTGTTTTTCTACTAATGGTACATTTTATGATGATCTTAACTCCAATTTGATTGGTTCAAACAGTTCAGTTTTTCAAGAAAGTTGATCACACATAAATTTCAGAACTGATAACAAACAAAAGAAATTTTTGTAGTGAGAAAGGAGATTAATTTTAATCCAACTGCCTGCAAACAAAATCGATTATTCTATTTAACTTTGATGTATTTTAGTGTCATAGGTGTATGAGAACTCTTTGGTAAAGGAAGGGGGTGGGGGGGGGGGGGCAAGAGTTGTTGATTTACCTGAAATTTTACACAGATTAAAAGAAGTACCAATTTCTAATGAAGTCTTTTTTACCTGAATTTTGGATGACATTGGCCTTCACCCCCTTTGTCCCCCTGAGTTGTACACCAGTGTTTAGAACTGACAGATTGTCCTCCATATTACAAGACCACCTATACCAATTGCAGCTATACCCATCAAAATCATGAAGTTTGACTCCTGTTCATAAAACAATATTTAGGTCAATTATGTGTATACACTTAGTACATACAGAATGTTCTGTGAGAGTTTTGCTATCCGGTTGGCCACTGCAAAAATATCCAATAAGCGTTTGCTACTTCTAGGCAAGCTCAGTTCACTGGCTTCTGTTTCCTGAAATAATTATTATGTCAGAATAAAAGTTCACAATGAAATAAAATTGTGATATTTCAAAATGATCTGCTTTCAATACACAATTTATATTTAATTATTTAAAGTTTTTGTTGTTGTTTAGAGCACACTGATTTATTAATCATTGACTATTGTATAAGCCAACCTCAGATGGGTTTATTTACAGATAATTTTGTTTAAGAGACATTTCTATACTCTGCATCATAAAATATGGCACATCAAAAAATTACATTCAAATGAAAAATAAGTCAAAAAGTGACGAACAACTGATTTTTAAACTGTTTGTACCATTATGAAGTTGCTATGGTTAACAAAAATGGCAATTGAAAAGTGTAAAATAATGGCAAATAGAAACATAAAAATATCAAATCAAACTAACATCACCATCAAGCACTGGTTTAAGGTGGTCCTAGTAACCAAGCTTCACACACCACAGCTATTTTAAATTTCATTATTTCTTGAACATAATAATGCACCACCCCATTCCCACAACTAGTATCAAAAATGTTCAAATGTATCTGTATACAAGACAAACTCCAAGAGATTTTTGTATTAAGAACATACCTTTGCCAGTTTATCTGCATGAGTGTAGACACTCAAAGCTGCTTGATGGTAGTCTTCAGGTGTGAACATGGAAGTAACATCCTGTAAACAGACCAGGCATATATACATTTCTAATTGTGGTCTTAGAATTAACATTACAACACTATGATTTTCGCTTGAAAAATAAGTGTCAAAAGCAAAATAAACTGCTTTTTAAATAGTAAGGGTCAAGTCATAATTTTGACCCATGTCAGTATGGTTCTGGCACATCCCCCCAAGCCCAATGTCTTAAAACTAGTGCACCGGGTCTGGGGAGAACAGTAAGCACAAAATACACTATATAGAGTACTTCAGTTAGGGAGGGATAACTACATTGTTTTGTTTTTTTAACCAGTTCTGTCAAAATTGTGTAACTGATCATTTCATCCATACATTGCTAGAGAAAGTCCAGTTTTTCACATTCAATATTGCTTTTGCAATAAAATTAAAATATTTACCAGCAGTCAGTTTTATGTCATCATAACTGCATATTGTGTAAATTAATTAGACAAATGAAATGGGATACCTAAAATGGTTTTGGCTTAAACTACCATTTACAACTTACACATATTTTCAATTCTGACAGACTTCTTTAACAACATATTTGGGGGTGCATGACTCCCAACGTTCTTAACAATAATCACAGCCTCCCATGCTGCTTCCAGACCAGATCAATTTATTTTTGTGACTGTTAACTCTTCTAAAATGACAAATTTGTATGGGGAAAAGTCCATGATCAGTCACTTATTCCCAGGTTTTATATCAAAAGGTGGATTTGGAGGCAAGCCTACCTGTTTGTAAGACAGAGCCAATCGGAGGTGGCACTGGCCAACTGGCTTTGTTCGGCTAGATGCACTACCAAGGGGAAACACATCAAACCAATCATCCCAAACTTGATTTGGAATTTCCTGAAAATACATACAACAAAAGATATACCAAAAATTAATTAAGATAAATTATAATCATTATATTATTTTATAATACAACAGAAAATATATTAAAACAATTTGTTAATACTGTAATTAATATATTATTTTAAAATAAAACAATAACAATATTATAAAAATGATTTGTTAATAGTACAATTAAAATATTAGAGAACCAATAAAATAAAAAAATTCCAAATTCAAAGTTACTGTTGTTGCTTCATTTTGAATTGTGATTTCAATTCTATATTAAATTATAATTCATGCTTGTCAGTTGTGATTGCTGGTTTCCCAAAGATGTTTAGACTCAGTCTTGTAGATAGATATGTTTTTATGTTTTTGAATATGATTTTTCTGTGGATCAAAACCAATTTAAAAATAAGTGATTCATACACTAGAACACAGATAGCAAATGTAGGAACAAGCTTATTCATTAATTGCTTACCCTGATTGGAACAATAATTCTGCCAATACAGCCAGGAATATACCGATCATGGTCTGATGTTTGCAAGATATTTTTGAAAAAACTGAAATAAAAACAAAGGAAATATATTTTTAAATTAGAATCAACAGGGAACCACAAACGAAATTCTTTGTTACACTAGCTGAGGACCTCTGGTTAGTGTAGAGAGTTGTAAATCTGAGTTTTCATTGAGCCTTGTTGAGCACTCATTCTGGGATGAGCCGACACATAGATTAAAATTCTCATGTCTTTCATTCAAATTCCTAACCATAACACACAGGGTCAGATTTAGACTTTGGGGGAGGGGGGGGCCTGGGGGTAGTTCAGGTTTAGGGGGCCCTCAACATATAAATTAAATTACACGAAAAATGAAAAAATGAATGAATAGAACTAATTTTATAATTATTACATTTTTAATAGAGGAAGTCCTTAGTCGGGGGGCCCAGGGCAATTGCCCGTTTGCCCCTTTATAAATCTGGCCCTGATTACACCAATAATTTTTGTGTTTATTTTGTACTTACGTTTTCAAAATACTGCTTCTGTCAGCTTGTTTGTCTGGAGAGCAGTCAGGGTCTTGGTTACAAAAGCAGACGTGTAACTCGTCCAGCAGCAAGTCCTCCACCTCTCTGAAACAATACAGATTATTTGGTTGTTCTTATTTTTGAATTTATATCCAATTAAGTTTCAAACACTCTGTCATTGAAACTCAGTTCCAGTGCTATCTGTCCAGGACAGAGATTAGTGTTAGTAGAAGAGACGAAACATTTGGCTGCCACTCTCATGGGGCTATTCTTACTTATAAGCAGCAAGGATAGCACATACCATGGCCTTTGATAAACCAGTTGTGGACCACTGGTCAGTGTAAGTGGTGTACACCTACCAATAAATCTTGCACTGGTACTGAAATAAAAAATCCCATGCCTTGATTGAGATTTGATCTAAATACCTAAGAGTTGAGAGTCCAATAGCATAACCACTACACCACCATGGCTGGTGATACAATACAAATAGACATAAGGGCTTAAATCACAATTTCAGAAAAATATATTAATTAAAGATGCAGTATCACTGTTACACGTGGGATATTTATGCTATTTTTACATATATTAATGAACTGCAAATTAATCACTTCCTACAAATATAATGGCTTAATTAACCCAACAGTATCAATTTTTATGGTAGTAAATTGCTTTAAGAGGTATGTTAACTTAGAAGATTCACTTTTTTAAATGTAACTCATTTCAACACAAATAACAAGAAACAAAATATGCCCCCTTAAAGCCAAACATAATGAAATTTGTTATGTGTTCCAACTTGCATAGAATGATTCTGTTTCCAGACTTTAGAGATGTATGTGGTGTGTGTTGTCAGCTTAGTACCAACTATTTAATTAAAAAGATTTCACAAAATATATAAATTCCTCAAAGAGTTTTTCATTTTTTAAATTCTATACTGTAAATATGATTGGATTAACATAACAAGTAGTAAAATTTAAATAAAAATGGATCGAAATTGACCTCAGGCAGACATTCAAAGTCTTGATCTATGTCTTGCTCTGTTAATTTACCAATTCATGCATAACCTAACAAATACTGAATAACTGTTAATGAATTTACTCACAATACAAACTCTTCATTCCATACTGGTGATGACTTTTTAGCTGCCTGTGACCTCACTATGTCTTCACAAAACACACTAATGCTTTTCGAGGTTCTTCTGTTAGTAGGACTGTTTTTTGGAGAGACTTTGGGTGATCTGGAAGATAGTTTTGGTGACATTCTAGGTGACCCTGGTTTGATTCTATATGGCTTGTACACAGTGAACAGACCATATGTAGAAACATCTACCTGGACTTGGCCTGAATTAATTAAAAACAAATAATAGTAAATGAAAAATTATAAATTGTTAGAAGAGTAATGGAATATCTGTTTAATGACAAAAAATCACTAGAGCACACTGATTTATTAATCAATAGCTATTGGATTCAAATATTTGGTAAAAACTTTTATTTAACGATGCCTCTAGAGCATATTGATTTTAATCTTACCATCAGCTATTGGATGTCAATCATATGGTCATTCTGACATATTTATTTAGAGGAAACCCACTACTGCCACATTTGCTATTCTTTCCGATAAACAGCAAGATATCTTTTATATGCACTGTTCCACAGACAGGACATCATATACCATGGCGTTTGATAAACCAGTTGTGGACCACTAATTGAAATGGAAAACAGCCCAAACTGCAAATGTGTTAAACATATGGTAATTCTGAAACATAGTCATCATAGAAAACCTGCTACATGTTTCCATTAGGAGCAAAGGATGTTTTATATGCATTTTCCCATAGACAGGAGAGCACATACCATGGCCTTTGACATACCAGTCATTCAGCATTCATTGGGATGAGAAAAAAATGAATTCAGTGACAGGGTTTATCTTAAGACCAAAGCAATTCAGGGGTACAATCTACCAACTGAGCAAGATCCTATCACCACATCTATGTAATACGGTAAATTACTACATTCTGTCACAAGTTTTTTGGTTGTATTTATTTTCAGGCTTATATCCAATTAAGGTTCAAACATGCTGTCCTGGGCCCACAACTCAGCTTCCTGTGGTATCTGTCCAGGACAGAGGTTAGTATTAGTAGGAGAGACAAAACCCACTGCTGCCACACTAATGCGGCTAATCTTATTGATAAGCAGCAAGGGATATTTTATGTGTTTTCCCACAGACAAGGTACCATACACCAGAAGTCTTTGATAAACCAGTTGTGGACTACTAGTTAGTGTAAGTGGTATACATCTATCGACTGAGCCTTGTGGAGCACTCACTCTGGGTTGGAGCTGATACTGATATTAAAAATTCAATGCCTTGACTAAGATTTGATCCTAGTACCTACCAGCCATGACTCCAATAGCTTAACCACTGCATTGTTGGGGCCAGTAAAGTGTGTTTGAGTTTCAAGGCCCATGTTGGTGACATAATAAGACATTCTGCACTGTATGACTTACCTTTAGACTTATCAGGAACATTCAAATCCCTAGCTTCTATCAGTGTGATGTTCACTTGAAATTTTTGAGGCTAAAATAATAAAATATTGTAAACACATACTGGTATATATGAATCTAAACATTCTCTCTCAATGTTTTTTTCAAATATACAACATTTTCTTTATAACTTCCAAAAGGAATTTAGTTTTAATGTTTGCCCAAGTGATTATTTTTGTTCAGGATGTAACTCATGTTGTAAATGGGCAAAAAAGTGGCCCAGACTGAGTCACGAGTGGCTACATCAAACCACGAACCAGTGTTCACACAACAGAAAATTCTGATTGCAACCATTCCAACCATAATCTAAACTGAACCGATATACTAATGTTATCTGAGTTATTACTATGAAAGAAATAAGTTCATTATATAAATATATTAACAATATAGTGCCCAATAACAGGTTTTCATTGATAGTAGAGTAATATTGGACTACCTGGAAGAGTGTAATTCCCATATTCAGTGATGAATGGATAACGTCACATAGGTGTAGGTGGCAAAAATGCAATATTATATGTTTATAACATAATACCAAATTAAAAGGAGGAAAAATGGAAAAATTCCCAATAAAAGATAATTTGCTACAAAATCAATTACAATGGCCGAAAGATAGTATTTTAATAACATTTGATGTCAAAATCAGGTTTTAGTGAAATAAGTATTTTTAATTTTAAAAAGAGCGGCCAATATAGGTTTGTTTTCATCCTTGGACTATGCCATTTTCTAATATTGAACAGTATACTACTGATATGAAAGTTAATATTATTTATTAATTGTCAAACCTTCAGTATGACTTACACACTTGTTACACCATGATTAATTACTTTATTTAATTAACAGTCAGTATTAGTGTTGGCCCTACTTTGATCTAAAAAGATCATGATAACAAAAAAATACACAGAATGAGTGATAATAGATATTATATTCCACATAAAATTGTGTCTTATTATTATTATATTTAAACTTTAATTTTTTTAAATTATTATTTTTTATTTTTGTTTAATGACTACACTGCAACACATTGATTGATACATCACTGACTATTGGATGTCAAACTTTTTTACATGTAGTCAAAATGTGACCAAATCTCCAATGGGTTTTGAACCACAGTCTTCAACTTGAGAGTCTTGTATATTGCAAATGTTTATTAGTAGTGAAAATACAAATATTTTTTCAATCCCCAAAATAATCTACAATTTAAACAGAAACGGATATTACAAGGATTTCTGTACGTCATTATATTACAATATGTCACAATACAAGCAGCTTGTAATTGCAATATGTATCATCATATATTATTTGCAACAATGTCAATAGTATTTAGGGGGAAAAAATTAAAAGTTTGTTTTATTTAACGTCACCTCTAGAACACACTGATTTTTAACTTATCATCGACTATTGGACATCAATCATATGGTCATTCTGACATTTATTTAGAGGAAACCCACTGCTGCTACAGAGGCTACTCTTTCAAATAAGCAGCAAGGAATCTTTTATATGCACCATCCCACAAACAGGACAGCACATCCCACAACCTTTGATGAACCAGTTGTGGACCACTGGTTGGAATGGAAAATAGCCCAAATGATACCATTTGAGCTACATCCTGCTCAGTATTTTGATGATACTTTTAACAAAATAAAAAATATACTTGATGGCCAGAGAACCTGTCAATGGAAATTAATACAATCAAAAGATTGGCCTTTCTAGCTGACAACTGACTTTTACAGAAATTACTGACTGTACCAGTACAAGTAGCATGTATTGTAATACATATTATTTACCTTCTGAATCATAATAATATTATATAGTATACTTGTAATAATGTGCATTACTAATTTTAAAGTACTACTTCAAGAAAATGAGTACTCAGTAATTATTATGAATATAAATTGTTTACAGTAATTATTATGAATATGCTTAATTTACTGATATGAGCTACTTTAAGAACTCACCCTGTTCTGAAGTTCTTCTCCAATGAAAAACTCATGATCATCCCTGTCAATCTCAAACACCTGAAAATACACAAACACTTGAAATTATGCAAACACTTGAAAATATACAAACATTTAAAAATATGCAAACACCAGAAAATACATAAACACTTGAAAATGTGCAAACACCTTAAAATACACAAATGTGACGGGCTCATTTTAATATGTGCATAATGTATTTTTATATATTAATAACTATTTTAATTTATGCCTGCAATTAGTTTGTTTTATTAGTATTATTTGGTTTGCAGGTACATTTAACAGTACTACTTGTAGCAGCCGATCAGTTGAGTTCTGTACTTCAGCAAACACACATTCTATTTTTAGAAATATTCAAGTCAAAACAATGCTAAACAAATTTTATTTTTTTACTTGGCCTTACAGTTCAGAGAATTTTAAGTCTAACTAGCAGAAGAAAATCATTGGATCTTACATACCGGTACTTTGATGTAAATTCCAACATAACAATATTCTTATAAAGATTCAGTTTTCTTTAACATAGTCACAACAGCAATATTCAGTCCGCAGAAATATTTATTTAATGACTAACAATATTCCTTCTGCTCAAGCATTTCAATAGATTAACATACCATAAAGTCTTAGATAATTTATGCTATGCTCAAAGCATGCTTGTTATAAACAACACCAATCATTGAGGTATAGTAGTTGTTTAATCGGTTATAACATTCGTGATAGCAATATTTTGTAAGTTTTAGTAAATATTGGCTAGGCTAAAGCTGGAGTGGCTTTACAGTTGGTCTTGATTTATGACAGGTACCTCTCTGAGATGATCAATCAGGTCACCTGGTCGAAGTCCAATCTCCACGTCAGGGTGACCAAGTGGGTGGAGCAAACTCTGAAGAAGTCCCCTGTATAGTGATTCATTCTGAAATACACAGAAATTGGTTGCAGTAATAAACATTATCATTGAAGTTTTAGGCTACATGAAGCAGGAGAAGTGTCGGATTTAGACATAAGCTAAACAAGCTATAGTTTGGGGCCTCACAACCTGCAGGGGCCTCAAACATTTCAGATTATTATTTTTGCTTTCAAAATTGTATATGGCTTTTTATGTTTATTGTAGCTTATATTAATTATAACAAGGGCCTCCAAGTTTTATACAGTTTAGGTCTCATCAAGTTTAAATCCAGCACTGAGCAGGAGGACCTGTATTAATACCACAAATAACAAACTGCTCAAATGACTCATTTTGGTCACAATTATATAAACAAAAATTCATGTAGTTTTATGTCAGACATTGATAGAAATTATATTTAACACCTTTCCACAATCAATGCATTCTCAGTGGACACATTTGCAGTTTGGGCTATTTTCTGTTCCAACTAGGGTCAATAACTGGTTTATCAAAGATTGTGGTATGTGTTGTCCTGTCTGTAGGATAGTGCATATAAAAGACCCATTGCTGCTTATTGGAAAGAGTTGCATATGTGGCTGGTAGACTGTTCACCTGAATTGCTTTGGTCTTAAGATCAAATTCTGTCACCGACTTCATTTTCTCATCCCAACCAATGTCAAATGATTGGTGTGTCATATAAATCATCCTTTAATGCAAATGGAAACATATAGCAGGTTTTCTGTGATGACTATGTTACAGAATTACCAAATGTTTCAAATCCAATAGATACTGATTAATAAATCAGTGTGTTCTAGTGATCTTTTGTCTCATCAAAGGCCATGGTATGTGCTGTCATCTTTGGGATGGTGCATATGAAAGACCCTTTGCTGCTTATCAGCAGGAGTAGCCTATGTGGCTGAAGTGGGTTTCCTCTAAATAAATATGTCAAAATGACTAATGATTGACATCCAATAAATAGCCAATGATAAGATTAAAATCAATGTGCTCTAGAGGCATCGTTAAATAAAACAAACTTTACAATCAATGCAGTAATGTGTTAAACATATTAGAGGAACTCATCTAATTGGTAATCAGAAAACAATTATCAAATCAAGGATAACTAATTTATCTGATTAACCCATTGTCTTAACAAGTGCTTTAGGTTTGGTGTCAGATGGAAATTATACTGTTTTAAAAAATTCTTCCTCCTGAAAGAAATGGCTTCAATGCCAACAGAAAGTATAACAGGTGATTTTTGAAAAAAGAATTTAAAAAATATATATATATATACGAGTTTAAATAAAATAAAACATTGATTGTAATCTTAAAATCATTTTATTGAAAAATCATGGTTTATTAGTGAGTTGATTTTCAAACTGTGGCTTTGTTCTTTCTGCAACTGTCAAAATCTAATTGGTATACCTTTGATCTATCCCATGTATATCATTTATAGTCAAATGAAATTAAATATTAAAATCGCTTCCTGGAAGTGGGGTGGGGGAAGGAAGGCAGAGAATCTCCATGAACAAAAAAAATGAGGGGATGTGTCCCCCTCATCCCCCCAGGATATACACCATTATAGAGATCCTGTGTACTTTGGTATATTTGTACTGAGACCACATTTTATGTGTTACATTGATACAATGAAGAAAAATACTGGTAAAGATTATTATTTAGGAATTTTAATTTAAATTTTTCGAAGCAAAAAGTGGGGAGATAATTATATAAGCATTCCCCCTTTCCAAAATGTGGGGAGGGTTGTCCCCCTTATCCCTCTAGGGATTTAGACTCATGTATTAAACAAGTTGAAAATACAAATACAATGTAAATAATTATAAAACATGTATAATATCCTTACTTTAAATTTTGGAAGAAAGTTTTATCTGATCCTTACATTTGAACAAAAAACTTTTTTCGTGATTTCTGAACAGCATTTATAATGAAATTAAATTATATGCTGGACAAATTTAAGATACAAATACAATAATATAATTATGAAACATGCATAATATCCTTACTTCAAATTTTGGATGAAAGTCTTTTCTTTTTTGTTCAAATATAGTTGAACAAGAAACTAGTTTTTTTGTATGATTTCTGAACATCATTTATAGTAAAATTAAATTACCTGACTAAATTGCCAACTGTAAACATGTTGAGGTTTAATTTATAGATAATCTCTAATGAATTGTATTAGCAGTTTCAACTTTTCCATCCAAGTAAAATGAGTAATTCTCTTGGCTCATTGGAAGTTGCCATGACGTCTCATTGGAAGTTGCCATGACGTTTACACATCAAAACTGCTTCCTGTTAAAACTTAAATGTCAATCACCTGACTATTTTTCACATCAGGCAAACCCATAAATAAAAATAAAACATGTAAACAACAGAAAATAATTAATAAAATGAAAAACATTGCTCCCCAGGAATTTTACATGTTTATTTGTAAAAATGCCTGATCAAAGACTGTCTGCTAGGAATTTGTTGGTGGGTGTGGTCAATACATTACAGCCAAGACTATATGAGGCTTAATCATCACATGTGATCATTAACATAAGAGATATTAACAGCACTCATTTAAGGTCTATAAATAAACGATTGCAAAATGGCAATGGAATCTTAGAAATCTCTTTTATAGCTAATAAGAACTGTTTATGTCAACAATGATGTGTCCTGGTTGAAGTGTAATTTGAGGTATTTGAGAACAGGGTAAGTTCTTAAAGTAACTCATATCAGTACTTTGGAAAAGTTCATATAAAAAATCCTTGTGGCAAATTGGAAAGAGTAGCCTATGTGGCAGTGTCAGGATTCCTCTAAAGACCAATAGGTGCAAAACACCATATGTCTGACTTCTAATAGCCAATGAAAAAACAGTGTGCTGGGGTGTCATTACACAACCAATTCTTTCCTTTACCAACATTTTATTTTAAGTTTACTACACATTAATTGATGTTTTTTTGTTTTGTTGGGTTGTTAAAAGCATATTCCCACAGAATTTAAGGGGTCTTGTGCTCCAAATGAAACTTTTTACCTAAAACATGGTATAGGGAATTCCATTTCGAGTTTATGATTTATTGTTCGTTACTTTAATTCAATTATTATTTTTAAAATATTATTAATAAGCGAGAAATGGAGTAAGTAGTTGAATGAAGTATTTCTATGAACAAATCAAATGTTTATATTTAAAATTAATTCTTAGTTTGGAAATTAATTAGGTCATGGGTCCATGGGAGTATTCATTTAAAGCACTATATCTATTTTAATAATAAATTTCAATAGCAAAATTGTAATCATGCTAGGAATTAAATTCTTGCTCCAGCTTTAATCATTTCCCATGAAATTACAGTTCATGTGGAATAATTTATTCATATCTGACACATGACACCTACTTACCTAATGGGTAATCATATTAATAATTAATGTTTATCACCAATACTTCGGATATGGAACTATGTGGCAAATAACATACTCATGATGTTCTGATTGAGAATAATCACTAACATTAACAGGCATCAACAGTCTATAATCTTCATGTTTTTATCAAGGTGGGTCAGATTTGAAGGTGATTAACATCTGTTGGAATGTCCACCAAAGGCAATACCAATAAAATACCCATTTTGTTGAGGGTCAGAAGTAATTTGCCATGATTATTCAGGGCCCGTGGAGTGTATTTGAAAGTGAGCATGGGCATGGGGTGGCACTGAAAAGTAGGTGACCGAAGGACAGAAGTGTTCTTGCAGGAACACCCTCATACTTTGAAAACTAGCTGGATTTCCACCACTTCATTTTGTCAACGAGTCTGAAAATATTTTTATTCAGCAAAAAAAACTATTTCTAGTCATTTTTTTTATTAGTTGTCCCTCTAACTCTGTGGTGCCTGATATTTTGACAGTGCACATATTTCATACATGATGACCACTGGTCTGTAACTGGTTTATCAAAGGCTGTGGTATGTACTGCCTTGTCTATGGAAAAATAAATATAAAAGATTCCTTGCTGCTAATCAAACAGATTAGCCTTTGTGGCAGTAGTGGATTTCCTCTAAAGGCCATGATTCACAAAACACCATATATCTGACACCTAATAGCCACTGAATAAATAATATGCTGAGATGTGTCATTAAACAAACAATACTTTCCTTAATATGTAGCATAAAATACAATAAAAAAGCATTTAACATAAACAGATTCAATGGTGGTGGTGATGATGGTGGTGGTGGGTCTAAGGCATCCAGGCCTCCATATCTGCCCTCAATGTTTTTTTTCACCATTTTAATTGGATATTAGCTTTACTTTCAGCACCCTTCTTCTTAGCTCTGCTTTTCACCTGTCTTTCCAAAGTCCTAGATATGCACCTATTTAACCCATCTAAAGCAATATAAAACCCAAAGAATAATTTATTTTGTTTATTACAAGGAAGCCCAAATCTAAATTCAAATATGACTCTTACCTGTATGCTATTACTAAAACTGTCTCTCGAGACATTGCTTAATTTGCGTCCTATATTTGCCAGCAAGTTATCCACACTATGGTCTGATTTTAGAGTAGCACAAGTCACTTTCCTTCTTTCAAATCCTGCATATGACTTTCTCCGTAGATTAAATCTGTGAAATACTTTAGAAAAAACTCCATTTTGCTGTGAACCTTGCAATGGTGTTAAACAAGGGTAATCACAACGTTTTTGAGAGACTGTTGAAGAAGCTGCCATGAACTGAGTGACAGAGTAAACACTAGAGTTAATCTTGCAGTTTTATAGGTAGCTTTCATCATATCTATATTGGGTGGGAGGTCAAATCACACTATGTAAAACAAGTATGTTGTATAACTGGGTCACCATTTTTGAGTAAAATAACTGGGTTTCAACTGTACATTTGTCTGCTAGGATTGTTTGTTTAACAACACTATAGCATATTAGTTCATTAGTCACAATTAGTGGCTAAAGTATCAAACTTAAAGTACCATAAGTGTGACACATGGTTTTTAGAAGAAACCTGTTATTGCCACATATACTACTTTGTTTGATTAGAAGTTATGGAACATTGGCTGGAATGAGAAATAGCCAAATTAGTCCACTGAAGTGAATCAAACTAATGGGCCATCACACCTTAGATCAAATCTGAACTGATGAAAGGTATAGTCATAATATCATCATTACAATGAACAATATTTTCTAAGTATTTTTGTTGTTTTTTATATTCATAATTACTTATATCTGCAGATGGAAATTGAGCCCAAACATTGACATTGCCATATTAAAAAAAAAAAAAAAATGGATGATGAAACAGACTTTTCATATGACTAACTCCATGGACTATAAGCATTAAGGAAATCCAGATAGAAGACCAGAAATTAAATCTCATTACATTTTGTTTGATGTAAAATGGTAAAAAAAAAATTAATCAACATGTTTAACAATTTTTTTTTACTGGTTTATAGATTAGGGCCTACCTGATTTCTGAGACCAGTAAAAGAAAAATGAATAATGCTTATTAAATGTACAATAAAATATGAATATCCTCTATTGAAATTCATCATTTTTGTTGTTTGGATAATTGTAATTGGTATGAATTCATAACTGAAATACAACATACTAAAGTATTAATCTGATTGCATGTGGACTTAATCACGTTTTCCTGGGTCACTGACCTTCAGTTGATACTCCAAGAGATAGAGGCCGTTAATCAGAATTTTAGGTAAGGGAGGTTTAACAAGCCTATTATATGGAAAAAGTGGTGCTGAGTCCAAAAAAAACCAGTCTTATTGGTCCTACTTCAGATAAAATGCCGGTGGGCTTCCTGGAAGTGGGGGAATGAATATGAGAGGGAGAGTGAAGGCATGCCCCTCTAATTTTTGTAGTTGAAAATCCAAGGCCTTTTCTGGCTAAAACCTACAAACTTTAATAGACCTGTATTCTTCGTTATGTTTATGCTAAGACCACATGGCTAAGTGTTACATTGATATCATAAAGAGAAATATGGCAAAAAGTGATGGGGATAATTATATAGGCATCCTCACCAGTCAAAACAGTGAGGGATGTGCACCCCCCTTAGTAGGCTGATAATGGTCTTATTCCCAGTAAAATACGGTAATGTGGCATATTGGTTAAACATTCATATTTATGCAGTGCCGGATTTAGGGCCTCAAAATCTAGGGGCCTCCAGCTAGAATCAAGCACCGCGGAGTAGGGTGGCCATGCTCCCTTTTTAGGGGTCAACAAATTAAAAAATCACCATAAACATTTGTTGCTGAATAAATATATTTTCAGGCTCGGTGACAAAATAAAGTGGCCGAAATCCAGAGTTTTCTGCGGGCCCTGAGTGAATAATATATTTTAGGTATAAGCTAAACAAGTTACCGTTTAGGATTTCAGGTTTTTTTCTTTACTTTTTATTTTATTTTTTGCTTGTAAAATTTTATGTAGCTTACGTGTGTGTGTAGTTTACAACAATGGACCTCCTATCTTTACATAGCTTAGCTTAGGGCTCATCAAGTTTAAATCCGACACTGGATAGCCTATAAGCACATTAATTCCCAACATTTGACCTGACAGTCTTTTGTGGGCATAATATTATATAAAACAGATGGCTGTTTAACACATATAGTTGGTTAATAGAGGTAGTTGCTCTGTAGACATGACTGCTCAAGAATGCTTGGCTGTATGATATTTAATATATTGGCTTTAATCAACACTGATCTTTCTTATCTGATATTGGGTGTATTAAGCATGGTATATATTTGACCAATGATTAACTAAAATATTTACACATAACCTGCTTACATGCTGTTATCCATACACCCACCTATTTATATACTTTCTTACCATCCCTAGTATAACACCCACACATCTTACACGTAACACCCACACATCTTACACGTATATACACTGAAGGTTTATAGGGGTGCATTCAAGGATGGATCCAGGAATTTACAAATTGAAAGTTTTTTTTCACCGTGTTCTATTATTGAGGAACGTATGAAGTTGATGCCAAAAATTGTACAACCTTAGAGATAACTCCAAAAACATTTTCCGGTTACCGACAGACCGTCCCTGAAGAAAGGAAGAGAACAAAAACAACAAAAAGTTAACATATGCTTTACTAGACTAACCCGACATAATCTAGAACGCATTTCCAATACTGCTCCCCACCTGTTACGTCTGCGTTTTGACGCAATTAGGCAGGTTCAGATTCTACGTACGTAGATTGTTTACGTAACGTAAAGGGTATGACGTCATAGATTGTTGAGCAAACCTCATCGAGGAAATCCCCGAGTCTACGGAAATCATTACGTTTACGTTGCGTTTTTACGTTAGAGTGAGCAAAGTTCGGCATTTACGTAAGAATAATTTAAAGAAATAATTAATATTTAATGTAAATAGATTACTCTTAAAACATAAATG
>JAULBS010050065.1:0-23471 GCA_032355785.1 Symmetromphalus regularis
CGTCCAATAGCCGATGATAAGATAAAAATCAATGTGTTCTAGAGGCGTCGTTAAATAAAACAAACTTTACTTTTTACATATTTTAAAAAACAAAAACAATTTAGAGTATTTTGGATATATCCTAAAGATTTTCATCTGATTTAAGTTGTATCTCAGTAAAATACAGTCTAAGGGACATCTCAACAAAGGTGTGGCAGCACAAATCACAATATACTAAATACTGTATAGTCAATGCTTGATGACCACCCACCGCTAAGGCCATCAAGAGCAGTGGTAGGCCCTGGGGCAGGGTGCTGCATAGGGCCCCCTGGTGATGAGACTAATATACTGCTACTTTGGAACCAAAAGAGTGTAAGTCTAGCTTAGGAACTTACTGGTATCACTGAATGCCCCTAAGGAAGCTGCATGTGGTGTTTAGAGTGTGTGTGCAGGTTTCTGAAACTATCCCACATTTATCTTGAAATCCAAATAAAATTTGTGTCAAGGTGAATATTTTTGGCCTTTTTCTCCATTAGCTGCTACCCCAACTTATACCCTTCTGATTCTGAAGCAGCAATATCTATTTTATATTTAAAAAAATTACTGGTCCTTAGGAGTAAAAACTCTGAAATTTGTTTTCCCCATGACAGTTTCTTTCTAGTAAGCAGAAAAAGGGAAACTATACAATTACCTTGAATCATCCTAATAATATAATAAAGACATATGAAAATAGTTGGTGCTATGATAACAGGGAAAATATTACTCTCTCAGCAATATGAAAATAGTTGATGCTATGATAGCAGGGAAAATATTACTCTCTCAGCAATATGAAAATAGTTTATGCTATGATAGCAGGGGAAATATTACACTCAGCAATATGAAAATAGTTGATGCTATGATAGCAGGGAAAATATTACTCTCAGCAATATGAAAATAGTTGATGCTATGATAACAGGGAAAATATTACACTCAGCAATATGAAAATAGTTGATGCTATGATAGCAGGGAAAATATTACACTCAGCAATATGAAAATAGTTGATGCTATGATAGCAGGGAAAATATTACTCTCTCAGCAATATGAAAATAGTTGGTGCTATGATAGAAGGGAAAATATTTCTCATACTCAGTGATATGAAAATAGTTGGTGCTATGATAGCAGGGAAAATATTACTCATACTCAGTGATATGAAAATAGTTGGTGCTATGATAGCAGGGAAAATATTACTCTCAGCAATATGAAAATAGTTGGTGCTATGATAGAAGGGAAAATATTACTCATACTCAGTGATATGAAAATAGTTGGTGCTCTGATAAAACTTAGAAGGGAAAATATTACTCATACTCAGTGATATGAAAATAGTTGGTGCTATGATAGAAGGGAAAATACTACTCATACTCAGTGATATGAAAATAGTTGGCGCTATGATAGAAGGGAAAATATTACTCATACTCAGTGATATGAAAATAGTTGGTGCTGTTATAGCTGGGAAAATATTACCCATTCTCAGCAAGATGAAAATGATGCTATGATAGGTGGGAAAATATTACCAATAATTACTGATATGAAAATAGTTGGTGCTATGATAGCAGGGAAAATGTTACCCATACTCAGTGATATGAAAATAGCTGGTGTTATGATTTCAGGAAAAATATTACCCAAATATCATCTGATCTCAACATTAGACTTGGGATAGCAGAAACCAAAAATATCACGTTCTGTGCAAACTTTATTTATAGATTCTTATGCCAAAAGAGATTAATGGTTAGGAATATTTCACCAACATAAAAATATGGCATGAATGTTGGTTTAACTGATTCACTGTGGGTGAGGTATATTTAAGTCAGAAACCACTTTCAATACATGTGTATGCGAGATATATTTTATATAGATATATATATATATATATATATATATATATATATATACACACACACACACAGATACATATACATACACGTTTTGATACCTTGACTGGTAAAAGGTCGTTTACATATAATTAAAGCTTTTCAAAAGATGATTGGTCAGTGTAGTAGTATTAAGGGATATAATATTCCGGCCGCCTGTGTCAACTTTTCCATTTTATTTCAAAAATCTTTAAAAAATAAAACATTTAACAGTGGAAATTTAACATATGGATGACTTGCATGACTGTTTAGGGAATCTGCAACCATAGAACTAATAATGCTCCGATTCAGACAATGATTACATGGAAGAAAGTAACGACAACTCTGAAAACGAACAAGAAAGGGTTAATGACCAACAATTGCACAACTCCCTATTTTTAGACAAATTCAGAAAAAAAAGCTCATCACAGAGAATGATATTGCTAAAAAATTCATCAGCAGTGAATCATTTAAACATATTTTATTAATACTAGTGGTATTACTGGCATGGGACTGCCCAACAGTCTAAAACCAATATTAAGGCTGTTCCCAGCTTTTTGCAAATATACATTTTTACAATCAACATGACAGAAAAATATTCATATAATATTAATAATATGAATGTTGAAAAGTATGACTAAGCATAATGTGTGTTTATATGATATTTATTGATTTATTTACTGTGAACATATCCATCTGTTACAATTATGAATGCTAATATGATATTGATGGATCTGTTTATTGTCAAGCATACATATTAGAATAATAAACTGTGGTATGTTATGAACACTTACATTTACCACTTTTCAGTTTCATAGATATCAAGGCAGTCAAAAAATAAATTCTTGTCCTGTTACAGTTGTTAGAATGTTTAGTTTTTTTTAGGAATATCAAGCAGATTATTAACTCAGACTGTGTCACTAGCAAAACACTAAATGTACAAATGTGATAACTGTTTGTTCCTACATTAAAAAACAAGAAAGGAAAAAAAACCAAAAGTTATGAAAACTTTTTTTTTTAAATCAATCATTAATTCTGACTTACAGTCTACAGAGAAAATCCATTACATTTCTCTTGTGGTTAATTGGAAAGACCAGTTTATGTGGTAGTAGACGTTTTGCTCTGAAGACCACGAGTCACCTAATAGTTGCTTATTAAACAGTGTGCTGGCATGTTAACAAACTTAACTTTTTCAATACAAAATTAAAGAAAAAAAAATGAAATCTTTGCGGGGAAAATCAGCAGTGGTAAATGCCTTGAAGTTAGGCTTATACCTACAGAGCAGTCCTTAAATATTTACCTTGTAAAATAATATGTCTGTTCTTCTGAAAAGAAGTTTTTAACAATGTTGATAAGCTTTTATTCTTGAATGTCAGTTTATATCATAAACTGTGCAGGAGTGCAACCATAATTTTACCACAATCAAATCTGCCCATTCAGAAACCTGAATTAAACAGCCATCATTTTAAAAAGTGTCACATTCATTTTCTCCCCTGGAGTAGGGTGTAGCTCAAGCGGTACCATGTCCACCTGTGAAGCGATAGGTCATTAGATCGATCCTTCTCAGAAAACCCATTTTCATTTTGGGCTATTTTCCATTCCAATCAATGATCCACAACTGGTTTATCAAAGGCTGTGGTATGTACTGTCCTGTCTATGTGAAAGTGCATATAAAAGACACCTTGCTGCTTATTGGAAAGAGTAGACTGTGGCAGCAGCTGGTTTCATATGTCAGAATGACCATATGTTTGACATCGATAGCCAATGATGAGATAAAAATCAATGTGCTCTAGAGGAATTGTTAAATAAAACAAACTTTATTTTGTTCATTTCCTCCTTAATCAGCTAATTAAGTACAATTTAACCTGTATTAAGCAGCCACCTGTCTTAATAAACAACCTTTTCTTACTCATTTGGGTGGCTGCTTAGGACAGGCTTTGCTGTATTATTAAAGACAATATATTTGTTATTTTTAATATTTTTGTACTTGTGAGTGTTATGAAGAACAGCAGCCCAACCGTTCATCTGTAACCTTAATTCAATAGTTGTTATTGATTACAGAGAACAAACATTGACAGAGAAATTAATTATGAGTGGACAAAAAGTATTATTAAATTTGTTTAACGTAACAATGCTAACAGAATTATTGATAAAGATCCCATTCACGGTAAGGGCTTTAATCAAGTCGTTTTTCTCTCATCTATAATGGGGGGAAATTGAGCCTGTCATGGTATAAGTTATTGACACGATTATGTTATTAGGCAATTTTATGATGGATGGTCTTAGATCAAGCAGGCATTATGAACAAACAAAAAAACTTAGTGCAGCATTTTGCATGTGTGGTGATAAATTAAGCCAGTGCATTCAATAGCTGTCGGAAAAGAAATATAATAATAATAATAAATTTATATGCCATGCCATTCATTCATGCTATTTAGGTTGTAATTAAAAAGAACACGTATACAAAGTTTTCTCATAAAAAATAGGAATTTCAAAATAGAAATTACAAAATGCTACAGGTATTGAGTAAAAAATAATGTCAGAGAAGGCAGTCATGCTATGTGGGTTGTAATCAAAAAAGGCTATTTTTAACATACCTAGACAAAGTTTTATCATAAAAACAGGAATTTAAAAATAGGAATTAACTAAATGCAACTATAATGTCAGAGAATTCGGTCATGCTATATAGGTTATAATAATAATTTAAAAAAATTAAAAACATACACAAAATTAGGAATGTTTCAAGTGCAATTTCTATTAAGAAAAACAAAATGTCACGAAATTAAATTATGCTGTGTAAGATGTTATCAAAAAGGTATATAAAGTGTTCACATAAAAATTATAATAACCCAAAATCTTAAAATAAAAATAGAAAAGCAGATACAATAAGGTTGTTTTTTTTAATCAGTTGAGTTAGAAACTAATGCTTGTCCACTAGAATCAGGTGAGATGAAGTCACTGGAGATGATTGCATTTTAAATCACATTAATTCCCAATATTAGCAGCTATATTCTAATCTTCTGTTATGTATAATTGAGGGAGGGGCGTTAAATGATTTTTCATGAACATTAATAATTTTCCAAGACTACTTCTAACGCCCAATTTCTCGCTGACAGTTCAGCCATGATCTACAGTTCAACCCATTCTTTTAACACGTGTGGACACAGTTTAAACTAAGAATTGAGAAATCGGCCCTTTGAGTAGTAGTCCCTCAAGCTCCGCCCTAATGGAAATATTTAATAAATTTAAATTTAAGTTAGATATTGATGAAAAACAATGTCTCTGAATTATGGGATTGCAATCAGGCATTCATAGACCTTGATCAAATAAAACAATAATGTACCAGATGCAGTTACATCAGTAACCAAATGAGAATTATGTTATGTCATGGTTCATGAATACTCTTTGAAACAGCACTAACAAGACAGTTAATGAGTACAAAGGCCATTGAAGAACACATAATGTGTCCAGCTGTTAGTTTTCACAATTAGTATGATTATTTAAATTCCCTAAATACATATAAATTGTGAAAGTTTGGTTTGAGTATCTTTGTGTTGCAAGATCTACACATACACAGTACCTTTACATTAACCCTTGGTGTTTCCTCCTGATACAAGGGGCAACAAGACAATAACTGCAGTGCTTCCCAACAACAGATTTTGACCCCTGTTGCTTATTTTTATTATCTCACACTCTTGTATTTCCTTATATCTGCTGGTATTAAAAAAAAATAAAAAAATAAACCCAATGACAACAACCTGATATTTAAAAATCTATTATCAGTCCTTGCACTCACCTCACTTATTTGAAATTGTTAGTGTTTCTGAACAAGCTTTTCATCATTTGACTGTAATCCCTTGTTCCTCTTATTTGAAATATATGATTTTTAAATGGACAGAATTGTACTATCATATTTATTTAGTCTTTTCTTACTATATTTATCCATCTACCCATTTAAACACCAATCCTTTGCAATCACAATATATTTAAGTACTACTGGAACATAGTAAATTTCACCTAAATGTTAATGTTTTCTTTAAAGATTGGAGACCACCCTCAAATTATAAATGCTGATACTCGTCCAAGTTCTGCTGTATCTCCCCAACCTGAAGCCAGAAAATGCTGTTTACATCACACTTACAGTTGTTATGCTAACATGGAAACGTGTCTAGCACACACAGGAATCTACTGATTGAAAGATATGTTTCTCAAATGTTTACATAATCCAGAAAATATCTTGTAATTCATAAGATTAACTTGAACTAGTTTTTAAAAATCAGATTGCCAGTGGTGTCAGATTCTAACTGTTAACTATGGAAGGATTTTTATGTTGCACCATATTAACATTGAGGATCAGTTTTGTTTTCTGTGCTTCTACCAATGAACAAAATGTTTTTGTTTTTTTAAATTAGATTCTAAATTAGCAAAATTTTACTATTACTAATAATACTATAATTGTTAACTAGAAAGTTTCAAGCTAACCATACTGATAAATGATAATCATGGTAATGATGGTGATAATGATTAACTTATTTTTCGACTTATATTAAGTTAAACTTTATCTCAGCTGAATGACCAAGATAGTTTAACAGGTATAAGAGAAAGGAAACCTGCTGCCTCCAGTCAACTCATGATTTAGCAAAAAGTGATCTTAAATCCACTTTTCCACAGACGGGACAGCATAAATCATAGCCTATAATATACCAGTCATTTCCAACTGCCTAAAACCCATTACTCCATGTGACTGAGAAGTATGCAGAACTAGGTATATGTTGTTCATACCTATGTACCCAGCTAAGCATGGTGGTACACCTGTTAGTGATTATTCAAGGTAGGAGGCAATTTCATGTGGAAAAGAATACTGGTAATGTTCGAAATAATAGTTTTAAACTACCCACAAAATATGCATGTATATTTACTCATTTTGACTACCAGCAAACAAGCAATTTCACCTGCAATTATAACACTGAAACAAGTAGCAGCTAACAAGTGTTATATTTAGCTTATTAGTCAAATGTTAAAGATACAGGAATTGAGTAAAAATATCATATATGCAACACATGTGGTATACAGAATACTGATGTTATAAGTGAATGATGTCATGTATTTTACCCATTATATTATTTTGAAATTACAATAGCAACAATGGTTGAATTTACAGATTTTCTAATAAATATTACATCCATTGATGGTGGGTGGGTAATAAATATAATAGTAAATGGTGTCTTGTGTTATACCGTATATATTACAACTCATTGTATTTTCAATCATAATATTACAGCATTTCAAGTAAATCAAATGAATTTCCCTTGAAGTTTCCCCTGGATCCTGTCATGTACAGAGATCGTATTTTATACAGTTTATAACAAATGTATGAATGTCATGGGATCTACATATCCTTGGTTATTTATTCCATCAGAACATATTCCTAAAACTCAGTATACAGTAGAATCTATTTAATTGCATAGGCATTTTGCCCAAATATTTTATACAATTAACAAGATTATTCCTTTATCAGAAATGCTAATTTACAGTCATGTGACTAGTCTTGTAGCATTTGGTATAAAATCATAGTACATTTATCAAACAGTGATTACAAATATCAGAAAGGTACAATATAAGGAATTCTTTGACCATATAATAGCATGATTCCTATAACAGATGCTAACATTAGTATAAGGCTAAACCAATTTGGTGATTTTTTTTTGTTGATAAAAATGTTTGTTTTGGCATATTTTAAGGTGATGCTTGAAGAGAGAAAAACATGATTTTCTACATTTTCTATTGCAATTAACCAGATATTGCTAAAAATATAAACCCACATGCAATTAAAAGAAACTCTTTTTATACAATTGAATAGAAATGATTCTGTAAAATATTATGCAAATAACAGGAATATGCTGTTATCGGGAATGCAGTTAAGTGGACTCAACTATACAATGACACACACTTACTGTGTAGAATACTAATCCAGTACTTAAATATGCCAGCCTTGACCCCGGTAACCTCACTGCACCACCAAGGCTGGTCTTAATTCACTAGATCAAATCAGTGATTAAACACTTTAAGTGTACATAAAGCAACTTAATGTTAACATTTTATTCTTCACTATGCTGTTCATTTAATAATGAAACACTACAAATAATAATAAGAAAATAATATAAAAAGAACAAAAACTACAGGACTCCATCATGCCTATTTAGAATGGTGATAAAAATCTCCACATAAGATTAAAGCATGTAACATGTGTCACTGCTGGACCATGTATGTAAAGCTATGATAACAGATGTGTGTACACACGTAAATGTGTTAAAGGTATACTGTCACAAATTTTGAAGTTCTTGAATTAAGTCTCAGTATTTCACTCAGTATTATAAATGAAAATTATATTCACTTTTGGTACCAAACATCATTATTGTACCATCCCAAAACCATTCCCTATATTTTTTCTGAATTTTAAAAGATGTTTCCATGATTTTTTATTGTATACATGTCCAACGGCCTCTTGCCATCCCCAACAGATGCACCTTCACCTCCAATTACCACATTCGACAAACTGTGACAATATGTACATTTCAACAGATTAATTTATTTCTCCATTGTTTTTGTTGTCTAGCCATAAAAACTAAAAGTTCATTGTGGTCCTTAGACTCAACAAAATTCCCCAATACTTTCAATTCTTGACAAGTTTAACAGGTATCTTGCTTCAAAATGACGTGACAAAGGTAATCTAATATAACTTATGACGTTATCTATCTCTAAAATATGACAGGTAGTATACTCATGTTAATTCTACAGATACTAGGGTTGATTAAGGACTACTTAAAAAATACTAACTTTTATTTACTAGATATTATAACTTCTATTTAGATATTACAGCCTGTGTAATCATTGAAATACACTTTATGATTTCTTGCTTTCAAAGAATATAGATGTTACACATCCAGTGTTTTTTGGTAATTGTGGTGTTTGTAATAACTTAAAATAAATTATTTAAACAAAGCACCTAATGGGTACAATCCCTGAAATTGTCAGTGGCAATTACCAATGCTGTGAAGATTTCTGCAGTTTCATTCTCCTTGGCATTTTTTTTACCGTGACTAAATCTTTGTTTATCAAGATATATATATATTTTTATTATTAAAAATAAATTATACTTTATGCTACAATTGCCATAGAAAATGCTGTTGACACTATTTCTCCAAAGGATTTATTTTGTCGTGGACATTTTTTTAATTGCATGGGTTGTTGGTAGCATGTCACAAAACAACGGGTAATGTTGTATTTAGTTTTTTAAATGGAATATGAGTTTGAAAAAACACAGATTTTTTTTCTTTATTGTCCATTGTTAGAGGACAGACAATCAATACTTCAGTTTAGGCCTAATCACATAAAGATAATTTAAATCAGCAGTGCCCGTCCATCTGGGTACACATTGTAGTCATGCTTCTCACAAAATGTCGGTCACTCTAATTTCTTAATGGGAGAGTTCAATGTGCCATTGATTAACAGCTAATTATCCATCAACCAATCTCCCCTCCTTTCTGGGTCAGTGGACATTTCCAAGATTTTAGGATAATAATCAATAAAATTAATACTATAATTTACAAGCATTGCATTAGTAATGAAGGGATAAATAAATCAGCTAATGCCCACTAAAATGGGAAATAAAAATGCATTATGCATGTTCAGATGTAAATGATATTCCTTTTCAAGGGTACACTATTAACCTGGTTTGAATGGTACATTAACTGTCAAGTTATTAATAAAACAACAAGCAGAGAACAGGATTGGAAATGTCATCGTTGCAGATGTAAATGATATTCCTTACCAAGGATAAGCTATTAACATGGTTTAAATGGTACATTAACTGTCAAGTTATTAATAAAACAACTAGGTGAGAACAAGAGGATTGGAAATGTCTTCTTCCACAGATAACATTAATTTGGGTAAACATAGAAAAGAAAAGGCACAAAAATTTTAGAAATAGAACAAAAACCATGTTTTAGTTTAATTTTTATAAAAGTGTTCGTGTGATGCGCTTGGTTTGTAGGATCGAGCCCCATTGTTGGACTCATTTTATTATTTTTTTGGCCCATCCTAATTAGTGCCTCATAAATGGAACAAAAAAGCCTATGTTATGTGCTGTCCTCTCTGCAAGAAAATGGATATAAAAAAATCCCTTGTTGCTAATAGAAAAATGTAGCAGGATTCTTATGGTAACTATGTGTGAGAATTACCAAATGTTTGGCATACAAAAGCCAATGACTAATAAATCAACATGCTCTAGTGGTGTCGTTTAACAACAACAAAACCCTCAATTTTTGTTAAAAAACCCTCAACAGGAGTGAAAAGACACTAACATGCAGACCATAGGATTTCAAATTTCATGGGAAACACTTTTTCAGTTCCATGCTTTTGAATCCTGGGAACCCACTGGAAACTGTTTTTCGATAATCCAAAAATAATGGGAAATGAAATTTTGGTTCCGTGATTTTGACGACAACGTACCGACATGCCTGACATGTTTAAACATGCAATAGGTATTAAGAAAGTAAAGTTTAATACTTTTTTTATTCAGTATATTTTTATTATTAATATCAGTAAAGGAAAGGAATGTTTCATACAAGCACATTGTTCAATGACTTGTTATTTAAAAAGAAAAGCAATATTAACAACACTGCAACATGCCGTTTGATCACAAACGAAAGAAACTTTTAATACAGTTATATTAATATTTAAAAAATAATCAATATGGTTAACAAATATGTCTGTATTAGACATAAGCCTATTTAAACAGAAAACAGTACATCATTTTCTGATCTTAAACATGTAAAATAAAATGGTTGAAAAAGACAATTTAAAAATTCATTGATCATCGAACCTGCTCAAGTGGCCACCTGTTTTAAGGACATTCCTATTCTATAAAATCATCTACACAGAAATAAAAACGGAAAGGACTGTTTATTTAACAACATATTGTTTCTTCAATAACTGTTAGGTATCAAACATATGATGATTGTAACTCATGATCCAGAGGAAACCCACTATCACCACATAGGTTACTCCTTCTGGTTTGCAGCAGAGGATCTTTTAAATTTTTCCCATACTACACAGCACATACAGTGGTCTTTGTTATATCAGTTTGAGACTACTGTTTGGAACAAGAAATAGGACAAATGGTTTGCTGAAGAGGATCTACAAGCATGTATCATGACCTGTATTAAGCAGTTATCTGTTTTGAGAGCCAACCTCTTGTAATCCTATGTGAGACTGCATAATGCAAGCCTGACTGTATGTTAGGTATCCAACAACAAGAACATGCACGTTGTCTGTGGAACATTAAATTAATGAGAACCAATCTTAATTAACAAACGTATTACATTATTCAGTTTGTGTCAATACAGATGGCAATTAACTGAAATAGATTTTCCGTGAATCCAATCATTTCACAATGGAAAGGCAAAGTTCCGTATCTGCCTGCCATTGATGTTTAAGTGCAGTCAGGAAACAAAATCCATACCTTTAATACATCACTAATATGGATATGAGATTTGTCTCTTTTCAAACAGCACGTGGTCATTCAACTGTTAACAATTATAGCCATTAGCAAACCATGCTTCAGTGTTTAAAGCCAGATTCAAGTGACGTCCAATTATATGTAAAGACTCATGAACAACTTTGACCCATATCTGCTGTTGTAGTGTTCATGGTATTGGCGACGGCTTTACTGTTCACCCACGCGTTGACTGAACAGTATTTGAAATGTGATAACATTGTCACATGGTATGTTAGCGTAACTAGAACTAACCAGCTGATGTAATTACAGGAATTTTCATAAAGCACCTCGATGAGCATCTGACTCATGTTTGTTTGGAGACTCAATTTTTGGAAAAACAAAAGGATTTGTTGTTTAATGACAATCCAGCAACATTGTTTACTCAGCTATTATGTGTCAGACATTTGGTGTTTTGTGTCTCATGGTCCTTAGGGGAAACCCACCACTGCCAAATAAGCTATTCTTTCTGATCAGCAGCAAGAAATCTTTTGCATGCACTTTCCAACAGACAGGACAGCACATACTACAGCATTTGATAAATCAGTTGTGGACCACTGGTCAGTGCAAGTGGCATACACCTACCCCTTTGAGCGTTATGGAGCATTTACTCTGGGTTGGAGCCAGTATTAAGATTAGATATTTGACTGAGATTAGATATTTGAGTCCGAAAGCTTAATCACTGCACTACCAGAGCCGGTTTTTAGGAAAAACAATGCATTTGATTGTGGATTGTATTAGCTTAATCACTGCACTACCAGAGCCGGTTTTTAGAAAAAACAATGCATTTGATTGTGGATTGTATTAGCTTAATCATTGCACTACCACAGCCGGTTTTTAGAAAAAAACAATGCATTTGATTGTGGATTGTATTACATTTCCAAGGTGGGACTTGTCTAAGAAAAGGTCTGTTAAAGGGTCGTTCAGAATTATTCACATTATCATATTCATACAAAGTACAGATTTTCAGACCCTCTCCCCAAACACTCCTAAATTAATTATGAATAAAATATTGATTTTCAGAATATTTCAGTATGAACTGGGATACGTCAATAATTGCGAACAACCCCGAATTAATTAGCAATGGTCATAGCTTCTGCCACAGGGTAAAGGAACATCAAAAATTTGAAACATCACTCTATAAAAACAACATTCATTTTGGGGGGAGGGGGAAGGAGTAATGCTAGTTTCACTTGGAAGTTGGTAAAAAAAAAAAAAAAAAAAAATATTTTGTTTATGTAGCAATAACCATACACATTTTTGTAGAGTTCCAGCTGTCATTTGCCATTGCTGCCAACTGAAGAATAACTATCTAATATGGCTGTTATTCAATTGATTTGCTGACAAAAAATGATTATTAAGTAAATCATAGTGTATTTTTGGGATTACTACATGCACTAAATAACACAAATAGCATGCACCCCTTGTTTTAAGTCAAATTGGAATATCAATACATATTATAAATCATATATAAACCAGAGTTAATATAGTGACATTTCACGGTACTATGCAGAACCAACATCAAAAAGCTCCTCTAATGTGAACAAAACATTGTTTACATTTAATCACGTTTTTTTTTAATTTAGTCCAAAAAAGCAGTAAAATCAAGTTAAAAGAAAACAAATTTAAACAATTCTAAATAGTTTAAAATGGAAAGTAAATATATTTGAACATAAGGATGGCTATAAAAATAAGCATTAAGCTTGTTTGTTTATATGGTTGTTTAATGACACCCCCCCCCCCCCCACACACACACACACACAACATAAAAAATAAATATTAGCTATTGGGGTTACACTATGGTTAAATTAAAAAGCATAAAATAAATCAGTGTACAGGGCTGATTTAAAATAAGGTAATCAAATTCTATACACAATAATAAATAATATATTTTCTGTTCCAACCAGAAGTCCACAACTGGTTCATCAAAGGCTGTGGTATGTGCTGTCCTGTCTGTGGGACGGTGCATATAAATGACCCCTTGCTACTTATCGAAAAGAGTAGCCTATGTGGCATTAGCAGGTTTCTTCTAAACATATGTCAAAATGACCATATGACTGACGTCCAATAGCCGATGATGAGATAAAAATCAATGTGCTCTAGAGGCGTCGTTAAATAAAACAAACTTTAAATAAGAAAATAAATATAGCTAAGGTAAAAAAAAAAAATTCAACATAACAATGGAAGAAAAATAAATTTATTATAAAAATGTGTAACTTTTGAAAAATTAATAATAAAATGTTAGATTGAATCAAAATGATTCCACCACACTTTCATTACCAAATACATTGTCTGTAATGGGCGGTAGGTGAGGACATTCCATTAAAACATGACGCACCATCAATCTACAATGACCGTGCTCACACTGAGGTGGAGGGTTCTTGTTCAGAATAAAAATATGGGTTAAATATGTATGAACAATACGGGAATGACACAAGACAACTTCATCTCTTCGTGACCATCTGTATTAGCAACAATTTTGACTATTAATTTACATTTACCAGCTGTGGCTCTGCTTTTAACATTGTTGAAGTGCCCTCTACCGGGTTGGGCAATTTGAATTGTTTGCTGTAATTCTAGATACAAGTGTGTTCGAGGACCAAAAACATTGTTTTACCCTAGCTGTTAAAGTGATCTACTTGTGAACAACGATACTGATCTAGTGCTAAATTAAACTTAACTTCAACTAACAATTTCTCATTAAATATATAATGGAGTTAATGAGTTAAATTCAAACATATTCAAGAGTGAAGTTTTTTTATTCTGAAGTGCATAATAAAGAAGAATAAATAATAAAATAATTGCATTACACATCAGATGTTTAAATAATGGCTAGAGATCCTGGGCAAAACAGTTTGAATTGTTCCATAGAAAGAGTCCAGTTATACTTTGCGTCACCGAAAGTGGAACAACAAAACATAAGTTTTGAAAAATTCAGTTGAAAAATAAGTGCCAAAAGGACAAACAACTGCCTTTCAAACCTTTTGCAACATGTACATGATACAAAAAAGTATATTGTTGCTATGGTAACAAAAATCATAACTGAAAAGTGACCCAAAAAACACTGGCTAAAAATATGTTTTTCCCCATAAACATTTAATATTTTGTATATCTTCTTGAAATTTTGTCAAAAAATTTGGTATTTTGTTTAATTTCCAAAACCGTTTTCTTTTTTGTTCTAAAGTATCTAGAAGAAAAGTTATTGTTAAAAACGATCATGCCAATCTGATGTGATGTGAAGTATGAAAGCCATAGTTAAGAGGCACTGATTTTCCGTTTCAGATTTTCCCCTTTTCCGTTTCAGAATTTAAGAAATTCAGTTTTTTCCGTTTCAATAAATTTTATAAGTTCATTTTGTGTTCCACTGAAATATTTTCCATTAAACACATGCATACACGAACTCCCTCCTAACCCTCCTCCCAAAATAAAATCCCCAAAAATAAAATACTAGTAAATGAAAACAAAACAAAACGTGAAATGAAACTTGTTTAATATGCAATTATAGTATATCAAGTTTGGTAATTCTCAGTTTATTTAGCAAAAATCTCCAAATATTATTAGAATCGATCACATAAAACTGACTTTAATTGTATCATTTATTTACCAAATGTGAAAACCAATTTTCTTCATTTTAAATTATGATGAATATTATAAATAAATCGACCCAAAATATGTTATAAATATTTAACTTGCATAACTGCCAGAGAATTTGAGAACAAAAAAAACATTGGGTTTTCTCCTTCAAATTGACGGAAGTAAGTAAACGAAGCAAACTGGTGATCGTCTGTTCGCCAAACTAATTTGGCGTAACATATCCAGATATCAGTGTTGTCAAGTATCAACCATCAACCATTATCAACTGACACTGGAGAATCCATTTAATTAGTAAACTGTGCTATATGGAGACGAGTAATAATGTTTTTGGAGAAAATAGGGAATTCTGTTTCAGATAGGGTTTTCTGCAATTCCTTCCGCATTTCCGTTATTGCGGAAAACCAGTACCTCTACATAGTGATTTACATTATTCTTGATGCCAGCTATAAACACAGTTTTATCTCCAAAATGTCTCTCGGTGCTTTTAGCATGAATTCAAACCTGGCCTTTTAGTCTGACATGGAGGATGGTGCTGAATTTTGAAGTTAAAACTGTGAAATATATGAAGATAATGGATAAATGTACTTACCATCAGGAAATAAATAGTTGAGTAATGGAAGCTTCGCAGAATGTTTCCTCCACAGCTTAAGAACATAGTCCTCCCATCGTACCATTTTACCCAGTATAAGCATCACAGGAATTGTGGGTAAACCGATGAGAAGAAATAGTGGGTCGGCTCGCTCCATGACATTCAGACCCTCTTTGTGACCAAGTACCTATTTAGTGATAGAAAGTTCCAATGACAGACTACCTACGTGTACATCTATATTAACACTCAGGATTCATTTATTTTCAAATACAAACTACACAGGAGTGGAACATAGCGAGAGAAGATGAATGTCCCAATCAGGTATGATGGGCCATAAGATCCATCCCTTTTAGTGGTTCTATTTCTGATATTTATTAGTCCAGCCTGTGATCCATAACCAGCGTTACAAAAGATGTGGTATGTGCTGTCTTGTTTGTGGGAAAATTGGTATAAAAGATGTCATGCTGCTTACTGAAAAAAGGTAGCCCCCGGGGGCGGCAGTGCAGTCCACTATGGGAATCACTAGTTTGAACTATTAGAATTAGCATATATGCATTTTTAAGATAAGCATTTTACTTATAGCAAACTTGCTACTGTAACCAAAATGTACGTCACATTCATTTTTAATTTATGAAACATTTTAAATGTTGGGGACCTGAGTGTTAAGAAAATATATGTCAACCTTGGCAGTGCTAAAGAACTTCTTTTTTTAATTACATAACTGTCTAATAACAAAATGCAGGGATAATGGAAATAACAGAAGCAGCTTACCTGCATGACGGTCACAGCTCCATATGTAACTGCAGTCCAGTACACAGAACCAACAAAGATGCCACCCGCCACAAATGGACACATTTTGTAAATAATCTTGTCAGCTATATCCATTACATAAACAACTGGTCCTGAAATTCAGATAGTGACTTAAATATAATCAAATCTGAAAATATGGTACATAACTGTACAAACAACTAAAAAAAAGGGTACCCACATAATTTGCTATTTTTCCTGAAATTTCCATTGTAAACTATTTTTCCCTGTCTGATATTCATGGGTGGTTTTTTATTCAATGTATATGACAGCCTTGTGCCAACCCCAATTTTTAAAAACTATTTTCCTTGTTTACCCTGTCCCAAAAAAAAAAAAGTTTAATAAAATGTTTATAAAATAGTATAGAACTGTTAATACATGTATAGGTATAAGTAAATCAATCCTGCACGACAGGTAGCATGTCCTTAATAATATCACTCAAAAGATATTTTATGACACTCCTTCACTGAAAACTGCTGTCCACATTCAAAAGCAATGCAGTTTCCTCAAAAATGGCAACTGTTTTCACTGTAACCTGCCAAACTTTAGCAAAAAACTAAAATGCTAAAGTAAATCAATTTTAAGTTTTTGCTTTTATATCAACAAAGCTGAATGCTAATGGTAAGTGTGAGGGATGGAAAATGTAACGTTCATAATTTTTTGTGATCTTAGAAAATTGGTGTTAGACGTCTGAATTGGCAAATGTTTTCTTTAAAAAATAAGTGTTGTCATGTACAGATTATTTTTATTCAATACATATAAATTTATACTACATCTAAAATTTAAAAAGTTCCTTAATATAATAAAATGTTTGGTTCTCAGTAGAACTGATTTGGTCAATATGTTTATGAAATTGTCCTGCACAAACATTAATATATGACAAACATTTCTTCATAAAATGAACTTACAGCTATAAGTTCACTTAGGATAGTACAATTTCATTTTCTGCTTGTACAAAACACATGTACACTTGAATACACCTAAAAGCACCAATTTGTTTTTAATCAACATCGTTTAAGGGTCATTTTGTATCAAATCACCCAATGGGTTAAAAGTAAAGTTTGTTTTATTTAACGACACCTCTAGAGCATATTGATTTTTATTTCGTCATAGGCTATTGGACATCAATCACATGGTCATTCTGACATATGTTTTAGAGGAAACCCACTGTCACCACATAGGCTACTCTTTCCGATAAGCAGCAAGTAGTCTTTTATATGCACCGTCCAACAGACAGGACAGCTGAACCAGTTGTGGGACATGGTTGGAACGGAACACCCAATGGGTTGAGATGTGCATGTCAAAATGTCCTATTTGTGCCGGTCAAAAACGAAAACGTACCTGTCACAAAATTAAATTAAAATTTATAAAATTTAATATTGAAAGAAATAAATAGTTTTAAAGAATAAAGTGGGTTTTTTTATTCCACACTTTATCACAGATACTTCAACTTTCGAATTTTCTTCATGTTTCAATCACATGGACACATTTGTTTGTAACAAATTGTAACTTATCTATTTCAGCAAAGTACTCCGTATATGCAAAAAAAACAATTGTGAATAAAAGGAAAATCGCAAACATGTTGATAGTACCGCGAATTCAATTACGCGCGAACTTATTTCCGGTTTGGCTGTGAACACCGTATTTGTAATACATTCAACAAGTTATCAACATTTCTTACAAACGCGGATTTCAGTTTTCTTTGTTTTTACAAAGATTATATGTAATTATTCATCAATAATTATGAATATTCTTTGTTAATATGAACGGAAACTTCAGGGTACAATCAATAAATACTACTTGTCTAAAAAGTTGCATCATGCACATGTTCAATCAATAACATATCGGAAATATATATAACACGTGGATAGTATGCTGATAATATCAAAGTGTATAAATAAAACTGTAACTGAAAAGAGTTTGGTAAATGTTTCTTTTTTATTCTTTTTCTTATTGTGGGATGTGGTCACAAAAATAATCCATCGCGAAAATGTAAAATGAAAGCTTGATCGCAATTGTTTTTTAGCCCCAAAATTAATTGCATATAAGGTACTGGAATGTAATGTTCTGACAAGATTTTTCTCAAATGTCGGAGGGTTTGAATGTGAGATATCAACAGAACTACAAGTACTGGGAGGCTACAGTTTTGTTGAAAAACAATGCGATTTTGTACCTTCATGACTAATCATGTGACATCAGCATGCTACGTTGAAGCACATGCCTGACGTCACATATTTTAGAAGCATATCCAAATCCCCTTTACACCCCTATTTCTATATTATCAACAGATATCATTTAATGACACTGATGGGGAAGAGACAGGTGGACACTAAAAAAAAATCATCTAAAGTTTTGGCGACTTCAAGCTAATGTTGCCGGTTATTTAAGTCATTCACAGGTTATTTAGGTCATTCGGAATACGTCGGCCGATTACAGATTTGGGGAGTTCAAAGTATCACTTATAGATTTATCCGGTAAATGTAGTGGCGACTGTTCAGTTACCGCTAGGCATATGTAAGCATGTGTATGATCTTGAAACTTCTCAAAATATGCAGTTAAAATGCACAACATCGAACTGATTCAACACCTCTAATATTAAATTTGTAACTGTCAAAGCTTGACAAATGACTATTTTGTACCGAACAACATCCCTGAACGAGCACTTATTTCCAGTCTTGAATATGTCATTATTTTTCAGATTGTTTAATAGTGGGTACATAGACCATTTGACCTTTGTTATGACCTTGAAATTTACTGTGTGGATGAGGTGACCTTGCGATTACCTTTCTTGAAATTTAATCTTCCACATGTTAACTAACACATAAAAGTTACAGAGGTGTAATATTTTTTGTTTAGTATCAATAGACATTCAAAAATTGCATGTTCATGAAAATAACACATTTTCTGCAATTAATGTCTCATTGACCAATTCCTGTGAGCAGGATGTAGCTCAAACAGTAATCCACTTGTGAAGCTGCAAGTCATCGGATAGATCCTTCTCAGTGGACCCATTTGGACTATTTCCTGTTCCATCCAGTGGTCAACAAATGAGTCATCGTTTCATGGTATGTGCTATCTTTTTTATGGGACAGTGCATATAAAATTTCCTTTGTGGATTATCGGAAAGAGTAGCCTATGTGGCGGGAAGGGGTTTCCTCTAAAAATATGTCAGAATGACCATATGACTATTATATGTCCAATAGGCGATGTTAAGATAAAATTCAATGTACTCTAGAGGCATCATTAAATAAAACAAACTAAACTTTGACAAATTCCTGATGCTAGGAATCACTATCTACCTTGAACACCCGTTGCAACTTTCAGGCATACATGGTCGGGTTTAAAATTCACTTAGTTTTGGGCGATTTGACACAGAATGACCCTTAAATGTTACTTTAACTTTTGAATAATTAGTCCAATACAAAACCTGGGACAATCACTATTATAAAATTGAAATACATGATTACTATTATTCATTATGACCAGATTTTAAGAGCTTTGATTTTGAAATTTCTAAACTTTACCTAATCTTGGAAATATTATTGTATATTCCGTATTACACTGTGGACATGCTACTTTGGCTGTGCTGTTTCCTTTCTGCTTTTCATCAATCCAGCGCTGTAGACAGTTTTGATGTACCCATTTTGTTGTTCCTCGGCAACGACATGGTTGAACCCATGATGCTTCACGATCATCTTCTTCAGTAGCAAAACAAACCCAACAAGACCGTCTAAAAAAATTAGTGTCAAAGTGAATGATTAATGTGAAATAATACATGGTTACTAAATAAATTTCTGAGTGTCAAAAAATGGTGTAAGTGCAATAACCTGACTTACCTTAAATATCATACAAGTTCATCATTAAAATGTCAATTGAAATCCCCAAAATAATAATCAACATATGAAACTTGGTAATTTGGGTTGGGTGGGAGGAGTACAGAAGGATTCACACAGAACCTGGAAGGCAAACGTTTAAGCACTTCTTCAATTTGAAAAATAATAAAAAACAAGATTAAATATAAAAATGTTTCTCCATTCTTAATTGATTGTGATGCCTGTGCCACTGAGTATCATACTATCTGAACAAAAGGTGTGATCCTGCCAATTCTATGTAGGGAACATTTTGTTCAGTATCATTTGTATTGTAAATGTTAGGGATCACTACTCAATTCAAAAACGCATCGCATAAAACTGTGATACATAATTTTAAATTTAAAAGTCAACCATATCGTCCAAGAATCTGTTTGAAACACTTGTATATTTCTGTCAAATGAGTGCCATTTCCGGTGTTTTACATTCCTCTTTTTTTTCTCGCAAGAACTGTGGTCACACAGCTGTTATAAGATCCCCCACCTGTTAGTCACTGTGATGTCACAGTTCGTAGCTGCAATGAGGGGGCCATTTAAAAGTCTTGACACATCAAGTGAAATCATGTCTGCATATATATTTTATTAAAAATAAATAAAATGAATAAATAGGTTAAACATTTGAACTTTTGAAACTTCATAAAATTCTGTAGAATTACCAAAAGGACTTCGTACCCTTAATCAATAGACTGGAACTAAGCCTATAGCAAAGCACACCTTGAAAGCGATCATGTAGGCCCATGATGGACAGACTTTAAAAAAAAAAAACATTACCTGTATTTCTTTTATAATCATTGAATCAATAGTTCCTTCTTTTTTCTTCAGATTTATACAAAACTAGCATTTGCTCCCTAACCCAAAAGAACGTTAAGTGTCACATTTTTTAGATGGTCCCTTAACGCTATCCATGGTACCAGTGGTTTGAAATTAATGTGTAAATTGACCACACCAAAAAACAACAATACTTTATTAATTTCTTCAGTCTGCTATAATATTATATAATATTTATTGGAATTTAATATGCAAATAAATAAATTTGTTGCTATATTTGGTTTTTTTTACAATGACATCAGGTGCCATGGAAAGTATAAACATGGTTGTTTTATTAAGCATGGCTGAAAATAAAATAAAATTTTGTATTAGCGGTTCGTATTTTTATTTGTTCTTTGTAGTTGCAAAATAAAAACTGCATTAAAGTATGATTTAAAAATGTTGTTTAAAATCATCTGTTCTTATCTAGTCTGTCATAAAATACTTTAAAAACAATTTCTACACAAAATGAGCAATCGTTAATTACTCGATTTTCAAATTTAGCAGGCAAGTAGAACAGATTTTCAAAGTGGGGGTGCTAATTATTATGTGTTGCGCAAAACCACAATTCTTTACCTGAAATTAAAACTGGCAGAAATGTGGAGAGGCTGAGCCTCACCCCTGCACCCCTAGCTCCTACGGGCCTGCAGTGGAGGGAACAAATCAATCTTGTTAAATGATTTTTCTTTTTAACATCAATGTACATGCAGGGTTTGAACTTCGGTGTTTGGGGGGCACAGCAATTATTGCATTAGATTCCTAGGAATAAAGCGGGCACCAAGGAAATTTAGAGGACACATATGAGCCACAATGGCAAATTTATGTGAGCTATGGGGCAAGTGGGTAAAAAAGGGCACAGCATTATTTCCCTTCATTAGGAGTGAAATTGAAGCAAACGGACAGGTCAGCACAGTGAAATTCGAACCAAGCACACGTGCAGTGCCCATATCTGGTGAATATCACGCTTTTCGATTGTACGTAGATCATTATATATTCAAGATATTCCAACATAATGAAAATTTTGATTTCTAATTACCTGTTATCATCTTCCTTTATTCTACTTTGTGCCATTTGGATAATTCTAATTTATGTGCATATGCAATAAGTTTAAAATAAATCAGTCAAAATAAACTTGAACGTGATCAACTGATTGAAAACTAAAAAACTGACATGCATACATATCAAAGAAATTTGTTAATTAATCATTTATCTTCCAAAAATAAAATCTTTTAAATGTTTCTGGATTAAATACTCGTAATTACAAAACAGAAAAACAAGACCTAACACATCATATTCTTAAAATTTTAACGTTTTATCTGTCTTTCGAGAAACAAAATTTTAATGTTTTCGTCCCGGAAGTTGCCGTAGAGGAAATAGATTACAGGAAGTTCTAGACGTGAAGGGAGCGGTCCTTTTTCGCAAACGTCTCTGATTTAAACTTGTACAAATGGGATGTTTATCTAATTTATCACTAACATTGTCAGATTTGTCTTTTTGTTGTAATAAACTATTTGTAAATCAGCGTTAAATAGCATGTTTTTTCTCGATATTTTTGTTACTTTTTTTTAAAAAGCACTTCTCCCGTTCATGGTCAAGAACATTAAAGTACCAATATCAATGTTCATTTTCTAATGTGAAAATGCATACATGTACTAACTTTTTTTGTTAGCCTCAGTGGTCCATTGGTAGAACATCGGACATTCAAGACGAAGACAGTGGTCCAAAACCCACCAGAAGCTAGCTCACACTTTAGACTATGTGCAAAAAGTTATCAAATGTTTGACATCCAGTAGCCAATGATTAATAAATCAGTGTGCTCTGGCGGTGTCGTTAAACAAAACAAATAAACACAAAGTACTTTGAAATCTTTGAAGTTATATACCACTATTACCAGCGTTAAATTTAATAATTTCTCATGGACACACAGAACATTATTAAGGTTCTTAATAAAGGCCACAATTAATGGTTTATGATCTTTTTGGAATACATTTTAAGTTTAACATATATGTATAAATATACGTTTAAAATAAGGTAATGAATATATACATCCTTAATCCTCTAACAAAGTTTCTGTCTGGTGCTCGAGGCTACTCACGTTGGTGAAATCATAAATCAGCCCTCAAGTCCATAACTATTTTGCTTCGCACAGGCCTATATTACAAGACTGGGAGATATAATTTATAAATTAAAAAAAAAGGTAAATGAAGGAAATAAAATTTAAAGAAAAAGAAAAGAAAAAAGGGCTACGTTGTATGGGGTGCCAAGTGTACAAACATTATTTAAGCTATTTTAAACCTTTTTCTGCACATTTAATTTATATATGTGTTTATATAATAAATTTAAAAAATATGTACCAAATATTTATTAAATAAATAAATTATTTAT
>JAULBS010050150.1:0-23469 GCA_032355785.1 Symmetromphalus regularis
TGGAATGATCGTCTGGTACCCTGGAGACGACCTTAAAACATATTGTGAAATGGACGTGACGTTATTTCCGTTTGACACCCAGACTTGCAATATGGAATTTTTCATTTCCTCGGATCCGATGTCCGCTGTTGACATGTATCCTGGAATGAACTCCATCTCTCTGGACGCCTACCAGAAGAGTAACGAGTGGACTGTGGTCAATACAAGCGTTGTGCGTGAAGTACGCAAATTTTCAAATATCGATTTCCCATTTGTCATCGTTTCTCTCACCCTGGACCGGAAACCGTCAAACTTGATTTTAAGCGTTCTGCTTCCGGTCATGATATTGGCATTCCTGAACATTTTTGTGTTTATGGTTTCTGCTGAATCAGGGGAGAAAATAGCGTTTGCGATGACCAGTCTTCTTACTTATGCAGTCATGCTGAGTTTCGTTACGCAGACGTTGCCTAAGACAGCAGACACGACATCCATCTTGGCCGCTTTTGTTGGTGTTATGACCGGAATGAACGCCATCTTTGTCTTCCTCACGATTATCTCCCTTCGGATATTTCACCAGGACTCCAGTGTCTACCCTGTACCGATGTGGGCCATTCGTTTCGTATCGTGTTTCGGATCCCATGGAAAGACTGAAAAGAAATATGATACAGACACAGGGAAAGTTCACCCGAAGAAGCAGACAACACCAGTTCACGTGGTTACGTGGAAACAAGTCAGCAGAACATTGGATAGAGTCTGGTTCTGTATCTTTATGTGTGGGTTGCTGATAACTATCTCTGGGCTATTTATCTTCTACAGGATGAAACAGTAGCGGGTTCAAATCATGCCAGTGGAGAATCACTTGTATTTATTAGCGACATTGTTCGTCGTTTCTTACAGTCAAGTGACTGCATCAAATGGTCATCACCATCAGCGTACAGGTTCCCATTATGTGTGTGTGGCGGGATGGGGTGGGGGGTGAGTGGGTGTAGATTTTTGATCGAATTTAAGGGTTTTAAAAGAAGATGTCACCTTAATTTTTGACCAAATAAGAAACTTGGTTCTCCCCATCTCGTACGCTACGGTCGTCACGGACTACGTCGTTTTACTTTTTCAACGTAAACATTTGTGCAATTTGACATACGGTGATCTTGAGAATGAAAACGTTGAACATCATTAATATGTAAACTATTCGACAGAACAAACACGTGTTTATTTAAACTAATTTTATATTACAATGTGTTATTTAGAAATTAATAACAATATAATAATACGGTAAATACTAAATTATTTTGAATTATAACTAATCATTTTAATGAGTAAAGGCCATTCAAATATTACGTAGCGCTTAGGGGTGTGTGGGGTTGTAGGTCGAAGCGTTATGTGGCGTTACAAGGGGTGGGGGTGTAATGAACAGCGTTACGTAACACAATTCTGTTTTCTCTTAAACGTGCCATGCCATGACAACAATATATAATGAAGGCTTTTAGAGATGTGTGACCTCTTCCGTACCCTTTAACTTATGATCAATTTGGCGCAAGTGAAAATCCGATTTTTTTTCCCTATCGTTCAGCAATACATCACTTTAAAGACAACATCGTAATAGACATGCGTATAAATAAACATTACCAAGTTGCTGTGTCTGTGTTGGGAGGGTGTTGGAGTATCTTCGAACGTTAGGTAATATTTTAGGGGTGTATGGTTTAGCGTTACGGAGCGTTATAAAGGGGTGTTTTGGTGTCTAATTTAGAGTAAAATAGCATTACGTAATATTTAAATGGCCCCTAAACCGATTATTTACTGCGTATGAACTGATTTAAATTCACATATATAGACCCAGAAGTCCAAGGGGACCAGACCCGTACATCGGTACCAGTTAAAATTTCCCCTATTATAATCTGAGAATAGCTAATCCACCCCAATATATATTTGGTCTCGCCTTCCACAATTCCTGCATCCGCTATCTACTCCTAATATTTTAATGAATAAATCGAGTATTAATGTATGCTCTAGAGTAGCCAGCGTAAGTTAGACGAGACGCTTGCCACGTCTGGAATTTCCGCAGATTTGTTTTATCTTTTCACCATGATACTGATATTTATTATTCATATGGTTCAAGCTCCCATCTTCTGGGTTTGCCTCGGCGTTTTTCCCTCTCTGGCTACGCCCCAGGTGTGTACTGATTCATTTTTATTTATCCAGGGAATCGAACCTCTCTCGCCCCCTTCAGCTACCTAATTTCATTTTTAATCTTAACTAACTTTGGACCGGAAAGTTCTAATAGGAAAAATTATTTAAAATAAATGTGGATCTTCTGTCTATTTTTACATTCGTCTTTGGTTTGTACGCTAATTGTAGTAATCATATGTCGAACTTATAAAGAAATTCTTAAATCTATAACTCTGACATCATCAGCTGTTCAAGAAAAGTCATCATATCCTGTCTCACGAGTGTATTTAGAGTTGTTAAATATAGTTAATGTTTTTCCTATGGGTGGCAGTAGTGACAACTTTATTTCCCGGTGATGGGAAAGTTGGACCAACAATCGTTTCTTAATTTAGGGTAAGTTGCTCAAATGTTAGGTAAATTACTAGGTTTGCGCAGTATCCCCTTTGCCACCCGAAACCCGATTTCATACTTTACAGTCTATAATAGTCACTAAGCCAGTAGGCTTCTGATTATATACTCAAAAAAGAAAGTATGCATGTAATCAATAGTCATTTACAGTGGCTGAATAAGACGGTGGCCCGGCCTTCGTAAATTTTGCGATTTAAATAACATTATTTATTTTATTTTTTTAACGTTAAAGAATCCGAGAAATCGGTCTCATATTATTGCCAGAACCCCCCACCCCACCCCCACCCCACCCAACATAAATGGATTTTCTAGATCAGTCACAGATATATTTCATAAACCAGACGTCATTCGTGGTAGAACTTCTGGAATTAGATAACCACACCATTTAAGAGGAGGTGTGTGTGTGTGCAGTAATATCCCATTTGTCATCGTCTCTCTCACCCTGTGCACGTGTTTGCGGCTAATGGATCATTAATGTGACCATGAAATAATAATATTTCAACATGCATACTTTCTCTTTTGGTTGAGTATATTTGATGATGGTTAAATACGAGAAACCAAGTCATATTGTATTATTGACGTTAAGACTTCTATAATAGCATCTCTTTCATTCCCTCCACCATTGAAATATTTATTCATTATGTGCAAACAGTACAATATTTACCTAGCTTTTATCTACTTACCACGATTTGTGTAATACTGCAGAATCGGTACATACGAGCTTTATTGTTAAAACACGATGCACTGTTATCAGACGATATATCTTTAAATAATGTCTATTTACTGATATTTTGCCAAAGTGGATGTTATATATGCATAGCGTGGCGGATATTAAGATATTAATTAAGTAACAACGCATGCAAATCGGTTGGCCTATAGACATATTTAATGACAATTTATTTTTAATCACTTAATTGTCGTCTTTTTCCTAATGTACATATATATATGTCTGAAGTATTTCTTATTCAAAAATAGCTAATATACATATATGTTTGAAGTATTTCTTATTCACATTTACTTTTGTTTGAGAGCAAGGCAATAGTAAATAATTTTTGAAGTAAGGGTGGTAAAAGACAAAAATAGCGTGAGAGCCTATACATACATAATTATGATATATGTTTGAAGTATTTCTTATTCACATTTACTTTAGTTTGAGGGTGTGGCAGTAGCAAATAATTTCTGAAGCACGGTTGGCAGTAAGAAACAAAAGGAGCGTTATAAGGAAGTTTTCGACATGAAAAGAATCTTACATTCAGTATCGGTAAAGACTTCGTATGTGCTACACGGCGATTTAATTTATTCTCGTTTATTTTAACACGGAGCGCAAACTTTCGTTTAGCGAGCGTTTGCTAGCTATTTGGACTTGATAAGTAAACTTGTTTTCTAAAAAATATGCTATTACAACAGGGGCGGATCTAGCGTGTGTGGGAATCACAGAGAGGTGGTGTGGTAAGGAACAATTTTATTGGTGTGATAGGGAAGATTTTTACTTTTGACTGAAATATGTTTCTCAATATCTGGAGGGCAAATGTATTTTAAAAACCAGGAGCGGATCCAGATGACACACTGGGTGAGTGCACGCAGTCGTTGTTCGTGCTACAAAAACATGTCTGAATACTGATATGCAAATCGACATGAGATGAACCACTGTCCAGGCATAACATTCCAGTTCATCACTTGGGTCCGCCCCTGAATATATTAACATGACAGGCTTTTAAAGAGAGATGAAGAAATAAGACTGGTAAAATGGGCGAATACTCCCTGGCTTTGTGGTAGGTTCGGCTCTGTGGAGTATGTCGTTTGCCTCAATATATATGTAAGATAGGTTTATATACTACTCAAAACACATTATTGGTAACATATTTTTATTATTTTCCAAATGTGTCTAATGTATTTTTGAAAGAAATATCACTAGTAAATCAACTGATAATAAGTTATGGACAAAATATGGTGTTAAAATCGATACAAACATCCGGAAAAAAGAAAAGAAAGAACGAAATAAATAAATAAATAAAGCAACTAAATTTTAAAAATATATATTTAAAAAATAATAATAAATTTAATTTAAAAAATTAGAAATTAATAAAATATTTTTTTTTAAATGAAGATTTAAGAAAAAAAAAAGGATAATTGTTTTTAAATAAAAACAAAATCGTTATGATTGTTTCTGCAAAAAGCAAAATTATATAATTTCAAATAACTAAGGTTAAATTGAAATGATCATCATGTGCTAATTAAATAATATTTCAGATAAAGCATGTGAATTAACTTAGTTAGTGCATGGTAGACATCTGAATTTGGCCTCAGGTTTCTGAAATAACTTCATTTTTGCTTTCTGTACAACTAATTAAAATCATTTTGCTATTATTATTGTTTTTGTTGTTAATATTATTAATTACAATTTTCCCTATTAAAATTACATCAGAGACGTTTAGAAAATATTAATTGAAAATTATGTAACCCTTTAATTGTTTTCAGCAGTAAATAATATTAAATAATATTAAAATACCAAAGTTAAAATGTTATTGTCTGTTAAGTAAATATTTTAATATTGAATATTAATATGTATGTGATTTTGATTAATATGCTAATGTAATCTATGAATAATTATGTTTGTGACTTAAATTATATAAATATAATTTATGCGGAAGTAACTGTGTGCGTTAATTATATTAATACGATTTTTGAATATGTTCCTGGTAACTATGATAGGATATGTGATTTTAATTATATGTTAATATAATGTAAGGATTTCTTGAATATGTGCCCGGTAACTATTGTATAAAATGCGATAATTATGAACCATATGCGATATTCTAGTGTAATCTTTGAATATATATACACGTATGTGATTTTAATATATTAGTGTAATTTATGAATATGCATGCGATTTGAATATACTTGTGTAATCTTTGAATATGTATATGCTTTTAATTATATTAGTAAAATTAATGTTGATTTAAATGTGTGTTAAGCGCTTTTAATTATATTAGTTTCATTTATGATAGCATATTGTGATTTTAATTATATATTAATATAAGGATTTCTAGAATATGTGCCCGGTAACTATAAGACATGAGAATTGTGAACCATGAATGTGTATGCGATTTTAATTACATGCATTATACTAGTGTAATCCTTGAACATATATGTCATTTTAATATATTAGTGAAACCTATATATATGTATGTAATTTTAATTATGCCAGTGATAGAATATCATGTGATTTGAATAATATGGGGTTTTCTTAATTAATATAAATATTGTTATTACGTGTATTAGCCTATTGCAGTAATGGATTGTGATGATGATGATGATGATGATGACGACTGTACTATGTCTGACGGGCTCTTCGTATCCTGTCTAATTGAACGTAGATGATTAAAGAACGATAATCCTATGATTTTTATGTTATCTGGGGTGATATGTTGTTTCAGGAGTAACGTCCCTTCCTATAATGCAGTGACAGTGAAGAGTTTTGAACCGTGCCCACAGTTTTGGCTCAGTTTTAAGTCATTTTCAAAATACAAGAGTTTCATCGTTGCAGCCGAGTAAGCAATGATAATACATATTACAAATTTTAAAAATATATTTGGTCCCTCTTCCGAACTTCCTGCATCCGTTCCTGAATTTTCAGAAGCATTTGTTGAAAAACCAAAATCTTTGATACTCATTCTGGTGTTACACAACATATTACCATGTCCAGATCAAAAAAAAAATAAAAAATAAAAAAAAGGAAATCAAGAAATTGCCCATCTTTGTAATCGAAATCAACCCTCCTTTGATGGGTCCACCTTTGATGAGCGAATATAGGCTTGATGATTCCCAAACATCCCCTGAAACATGCATAGACTATTACTCGTTCCATCAACTGTCCATGACTGGTGAAACAAAAGCTGTGCTATGTCCTATTAAATGTCTGTGGGAAAGTGCATATGCAACGCAGTATAAAAAATAAAAATCGCTTCTCTGATTATCGAGATTTTGACAATTATTCAAAATACTGCAAAATGGCAGCCATTTTTAAAGATGGCCGCCAAAAGACAGGTGTAAAAAAAAGAACCCAAGGCTAATTTTCATCACAGGCACGTCAGTAATGAATTTCAATCATTAAAAAAGGTCCCCACTAAAAAACGCACGGGCTCTGGTATTATGACTGGACAATATAAGAGATCCTTTAAGGCAATGGAAAAAAGTAACCTACACAGTCACAGCGGGTTTCCTTTCAAGACCATGAGTCGTAAATACCTAAAAACATGCTTACGCTAGAATTGTTTCTTATGGAATTTTAACCTGTAATTGTGAATTTTATAAGGGGTCAATTGCACTTGGCCCCCTCTGCCAGCGACACCCCTACCCCCGACTAAGGACTTTCTTTATTTAAATATATGTAATAATTTAAATATTAGTTCTATTCATTCATTTTAGTTTTAAAAAATTAGTTGTCATGTACTTTAATTTCTATGTTGAGGGACCTCGAACCTGAAGTGCCCCGCCCACCTATCCCCCATTTCCCAGGATCTAAATCCGACCCTTCATGGCCGTAGGAACCTGGGGACACGTACCACATCTCTTGTGAGCCTTTCATATTGGTTACCATTATACATATATAAATGTAACCAAAATCTGATATAGATTTTGTACCCGATCCGTCAATGCCCCCTCCTCACCCTCACCCCAAAGTCGTTCCTACGAGCCTGTAGCATGTTCGGAAGGCTAGCGGTCCGTTTTTACGCCAAACATTTGATAAATGTATGTGATGGAAGACAATAGTAACTAGTCATGGGACATACTTCTTATTATTATTAATAATTATTGTTTGGTTGCAGTAATAATAATAATAAGCAGTATGTCCTTGGACAAGATAGTAACCAGTTAAATTGTTCGCGATCAGTGTGACTAGCTGAAACTTAGTCAAAAACAACATAACTTCTAGTGGTCCAACCAAGATGAATTCACTCTAAACGCAGACAATATGTTGACACAAACAGTGCCATAGCCAGCACTGCCTGGTCTGTTTTTTCCGACCACTCTTATAAAACTGTACGAATCTACTTTATAAGTGGGGCCTTCTTCAGATCTTCCTCGTCTGTTTTCAGCCTCTAACTACAGCACTGGCAAGCACGTCACTCTATTCAAACAAGCTCCCCATGGTTACAACTTATTCTTCAAAGAGCGCAGTGTTTGATAACCGTTTACCGCAAATTAAACTCCGATGCCAAGTCTGGGAGTGAAAATACACGTCGTCATGGTGATCACGCGGATTGTTTTCTTCTTCTAGACATTTTACTATCAGGGTTTATCGTAATTACAACGCAGAAGTCGGCAAGACTAATTAAGGGAATTATAATTAAACAAATTCACCCAAATTCTGAACCTTAAGTAGATTACTAATAACTAATTGTCTGGACTTAATTAATAAACTTTTATTTTAAATATGTTCATTAGATTTTAAATGAATTAGACCAGGTACATCACAGCTAATTGAAGTACCGTCCAAACAATGCGATTGGAAACAATATTTTCTAAATGACCACAATATAATATAATCTGCGTGGTTTGTTAAATGCGACAAAGTAGCATTTATTGACACCCTGATGTGTACGTTCCCACCGCTATTGTTCAAGGTAGACAATTACATGCGAACCGCCATGGTTTATCGTTCCTGAACAGGTGATGCACAATTTGTAACAGATAATTAACAGGAAGCAAGTTAATTATCAATTTTAATTTCTTTTAGCAGACACCGCGGAGTAGGAGGTCTGGGAGGCTATGGCCCCCCCACCTTTTTAGGGGACAACTAATTTTAAATAATCAATGAAAAATGTGTTTGCCGAATAGAAATATTTTCAGACCGTGACAAAATAAAGTGGCCGAAATCTGGAGTTTTAGAAACTTGTATGAGGGGGTTACTGCTGCCCTTTGGTCATCTACTTTTCATTGCCTCCGCCCTCACCCCTCACTTTCAAATGCACTCCGCGGGCCCCGTTTAGACCTGTGTTTATGTTTCTCATACAGAACTGACATACCCACTGAGCCTTCCGAAGCACTTACTATGGGTTGAAGCCGATACCGAGATTAAAAATGCCATGCCTCGACTGAGATTTGATCCCAGTATCTACCAGCCACGAGTCCGATAGGTTAACCACTGCACTATCGAGGCTGGTTATTTCAAGGAGGAAGGGCGCCGGTGGGGGATAATAAGGTTAAACATTGCTACTTAAAAAGGTATTTTATAATTTAAATAATAATAATAATAAAAAATAAAAAAAATTAAAATGTTTTGTAAATAAGGTACCCCTTTGCCCTCTGTTCTCATCCTTAAAGTCCTCCCGCCTTATTTCTATCCATCACCAAATATCATGCAGTTTATTTATTTATGACCACTATTACTGACAACAACGGTTTATCGCGATCAAATCCTGACTGTCGCTACTACACTCGACATGGTTGGTTGATGGGATACTTCACTGCGTGGTATACATGTTGCATGAAGTGTGACGTTGTTACAAACATGATGACACGTCGTAAGAATGCTCGTTTCATATTGATTGTTGTTGTTATTGATATGTAAACAACAGCGGTGGCGTGGCATTGTGTACGTCTGTTACTGCACGTAGGTAATAAATGACTGGATATCACACATGTGTGATAGACACCTGTCAAACACTCAGTATCAATTTTGCATTGTCTTTTTGCTTCATTGAGTGTTTCAATCAGTGACACGTTTATAAAAGGTAGTGTGTGTGTGGTGTGGTGGGGGTAGTCACCCTGTGAGTGTTGCATATGCACAACCCTTTAAGGCTATATGTATTTATCTTTCATATTAAAAAAATATTATTATTATTATTGGTGAATTATTATTATTATTATTATCATTAATAACAATAATATTATTATTTGTTGTTTTTGTAAAAGTTACAAAATTCAGTGACGGGTCCAGAAAATCCATTTAGGGAGATTCTTTAACATTAAAAAAATATATAAGTAAATAATATAAGAATAATAATATTTAAAATTTTTATTTAAATCGCAAAATGTAGAGTGCCCTGGCCCTGGGTTACCCTAAATCCGCTACTGGGACTTTGGCATTTATTTCATTGAATAATCACAGCTTTCGTACTATTTCAATTGAGTAATAGCATAAATTATAACATTTAAAACTGTGTATACATGTCAACTGTAAATTATAAAAAAAATATTTTAAATAAATCAGTAATTACAATGAAAAAATAAAGTAATAAAAAATAATGAAAACCATCAAGAATATGCGTGATTCAGTGATTATATGAAGGCCAGCATCCGAGATTTTGTATAAGAATTACTATGCAATGCTGTATTACATGAAATATTAAAAACCTATTTATAAAAATTAATAAAATTTATTTGATTATAAAAATTATATTGTAATAAACAAAACCAATAAATAAGGAATTTTAAATACAAGTAAAGAGCAATACTGTAATAATAATAATAATAAATCATTTAAATTAATAGTAAATTGTTTAATAATTAATTAATGGGATTTTAAAATACAGACATCTGAATTATTGAATATTTAATTTTATTAAACTCGTCGTATTTATGAACAATGTTTTGGAACACTCCTTTGAAGATTTGAAAACGCCGCTGCGCGCGTTGTTGATCACTCGTTTATAAACGTCACGAGTCAATCAACCAATCAAAACAGACTATTGTTTGGTTCATAGTAAACAGCTGGGGTGGGTAACGCAAGCTGTGTTTTGTGAGTGTGCTGTGCCGTTTTCAAATTTCTTATGTGTACCTGCTAACAAATACTCCAACGGACGATATGAAAGGTAAGTTTTATTTCCAAATAACACATCTAATAAGTCAAGTTTACATTTATAAAGTTTACTGTATCCATTTCTCTTTCGAACAACATAGGCCGATAGGGGGGCGGGGATTCCATTACTGTGTTTAGCGGTTGATTGCAGTGAATGTGGAAAGCGTTTGTAACTTCCCAAAAGTTAAAATCGGTGATAAATATGTTATTTATTTTTGTACCATGAGTGTGTTTTGAATACGTGTACCTACCAGCTTCTATCGCTTCATAAATATGAGTATTTTCTTTCAAAATTAACGGTTCCAATGCCAGTTTTGGCGGAATTTGCTCCGGCCCGAGTGGCTATCGCGTTGACCACTGGTCAAACGGTTCAGTGGACACCGCAGGTCACCGGGAAATTGTAACCTTCAGGCTTTGCCGATTGTAATTCAGGTATGATTAAAATTACAAATGTTGTTATCTTCGAGACTACGTTGACTGACAGATTGTAACGAAAATATTGGCGAGTTAATTGATAATTCTGAATCTTAAGTTTTTTTTACTGTTAGAGAAGTTGGCTTACTAAAGTGGAACTGCAGACGATCATTTGATTTGCTGCTGATACTCCTACGTAGATATGTTGATTTGGATGCATAAATTTACATATTTATGTCGAACATGCTTCTATAGTTGGTAACCTGTGGTAATATGTTCAAACATGCACGACATTCCAGTTGATACGGCATTTCAATTGCTGGAGTATTTTGATTGGTTCTTTCTTCATGCGAGCTTTACCCCGATTGGTTGCTATGGGCCAAGTATCTTGGGACGCCCTGTCTATATCTATTCTTAGCAACGCACATGGTAATTTCCATAAAGGTCATGTTTTGACACGACATTTTTCATAATTGATTTTATCTCAGACAGAGGACATATTTTCATAGATTATAAGGTGGAACACCTTTCACTATGTTTTTCACATGTAAGTATATTATGTTCTATCTATGCCTATATTAATTAGCATAATTACATTGTTATGACTATATTAAATAATGTTAAGTGTTTTAAATACACATCATGCAAGTGTATAATATACGTATTAATTGGTATGTTTAGTGGTCTTTCGTGTATTATTAGTATATGCAGACTTCTTAGGTGTGTAGTCTAAATGGAAAATATCTCACTAGTCCGCTAAACCAGTAGGTCTACCAACCAGATTTTACTGGTCCGAATTTAGTTTAGTTTATTAGCCAAAACAATATATTATTATTATATATATCGGTTATCATATATGATCTGTCATGCTTATCACTGTTAATCAGACCACACCCAAGTCTGCTTCAATTATGGATGGTAACCATTCAGTTGTAATTACTAAATTAGGTCTGCAGTACATACATTTTTAATTTTTTCATCAAAGCATCAAAGAATTATTTTGTTTATTTCATTTTATATATATTTATTTTTAACAGGCCCATATAAAATTATAAGGGGTCAAATTATTTTTTTAGGTTGCACAACATATTTTGTATGGTTTTGGAATATGGAAATGGAAAAGTTCTTTATAGAGAATAGTAGTAGGTACAATAACATGTATGGTACATGTTAAATTTAGACTGTAAATGTTATTATCATTTAAAAAAAAAATGTTATTGACTTTTGACCATGATAACTAAGAAGACAAGGCTTTCGCTTTCAGTTGTCTTTTACAGAAAAGTGGGATGGACAATGTTTAGGTTTAAAATTTTAAATTTCACTTATATTTAGATTTTTTAATCATTGGCTATTGGGATGTTATAAATTTGGTAATTTTGACACTTAGTCTAAATGTGAAAGTGTGAACCAGCTATTTCAGACTTGAGTCTAGACAACTATGTGTCAACATTTCTTTTTTTCAACGATTATTGAAGGTGATGGATACGCAGCATGCCAAACAATCTGAACGTACCCACAACGATCTTACAATAAAACTTAATACTGCGTATACCACTGTCAAAGAGATGGCGGACAGACAGGCACACACACACAATGTGGCTCCTAAATATAATTTTTGGCGCCTAAAAAATTAAACCAAGCGCCATCTGGCTCCTACACAAACATGTTAAGGAAGAGGGCTGATATATATATATATATATACACATACATATATATATATATATATATATACATAGATATATATATATATATTTTATATATATATATACATATATATACACATATGCATATATGAAGGTTGGTAAAACAAAATATGAAAATAAGACTGAATAGTCCGTATTGGTACTTGTAATGGCGTAGACCTACGTTTATGAAGTTTATAAATAGGCCTAGAGCATTGATTATGACAGGTACCACTTGTGTGGAAGAATATGCTACCATTTTTGTGAACACTTGGTATCATCACTTTTGAAAGCAATTTATGGTTGCAAACCACCACACTTCTACCTACATCACCATTGGACTGTCCTGTGTAAGTACATTTTAGAACAAGGTAACACTTTGTTCGTTTTACGTGGTTAAGTTGTCGGACTCGTGGGAAGTAGATACTGGGATCAAGTCTCAGCTGAGGTATGGAATTTTTAATCTTGATACTAGATCCAACCCATAGTGAGTGCTTCACAAAACTCATTGGGTAGATTATATGCCACTTGCACTGACCAGTGGTCCACAACTAGTTTATCAAAGGCCATGGTATGTGCTATCATGTCTTTGGGAAAGTGCATATAAAACATTCTGGTTGTCAAAATTTTAATTCCACAAATTCCGTCCATTTTCTGTGATTGCGGAAAACCACCGGGTCTAGATGTGAAAATCACCAAATGTTTGACTTCCAATAAACAATGATTTATAAATTCATCGATGTGATCTAGTGGTGTTGTTAAACAGAAAAAAAAAAATAATAAAACCATTTTTCTTTATCACATACACATGTATATATATTTTTGTTATAATGGCAGGCCACAATATTTTATGCGAACCACCGTTCTGTTCGTGTCCTGACCTGTAGACGTTCAGAAATTAAAACTTGCAAACTTCATGATTACAGGAAGTTTATTCACGCAGACATATAAGTATTCCGACAAATGCTTTAGACTGATTTTTAGATACTTGATACGCAGTGAACCAGTAGGCAACATTATATTGCAACAGTTGTAACTTGTGATCAGTCTAAACTAAAATGCTCAGTATAGAGTCGAGCCAAACGTTTTAATGAAATGTGCATGGACCGCTGGGGATTGCTAAATTATCTGCAGCTATTTTATCTTTAAGAATATTTCATTTTATTATCTTTGACGTAATATTGGATTGCCTATAATTTTACAAATGCTGAAAACAGTTTTAACGTAAACAGGTATTACAAAAGTTTTAAAATTCTAATATCGCATAATGAGCTTTAAAAAACGAACATTTGGAACATCACTGTAGATAAAATGAAAGTAGCATGGACAGCGTGAAAAGAAAAAGGGAATCTGGAAGTGTTCATAAAAAAAACTTTGTTAACTTTAGCAAACATTAAAGGAAACTGTTTTATAAAGTGTTTTAACTTTGTTTTAGCTAAACAAAATATGTATTTAAAATATAATTTTAATGTATCTTTGAGGTAACCGATCAGGTAATCGATAGGTTACGCAAATATAATTCACTTAACCGAACAATTGGTTACCTAGGTAAAACCATGTGAACTGACTTCCAGTAACCTCAGATTTCGAAATATTGTCCCCTGTAATGTGTATATTGTTTTGCATTTTCATGTCATGTACACATGCTTTTACATGAATTATACATGTGTAGATATTGCATGTGCATTATAAATAGTATCGGCTATAACACAGTATTTGTGAACAAAAGTGTCTCACCAGGGTGAAAAAATGAACTTTCAACTAGGTCTTTGAAATTGTGAATATCAAAACTTCAATACTTTGGTCAATCAAATTTATACTTGTTTTGCTTTAGCAGCTTTTAAAATACATTTTCAGTAGAGGTCACCTTACAGTTAGGGACACTACAACAGGCATACAACAACTAATATTTTATTGGAAACAAGACTCTTTTATTCATGTTTACACAGAAATGGCAAAAATGGAATGTAAACAAAATAATGAAAATGCACTCTACTTGAAATAAGATTTCAAACAATTTTTTTTGCTTTTTCCTAACAGACATAAGACTTCAAACAAAAATGAAAACACAAATTTTAGTATAACATTTTTCGTCCACATAACTCAATGTTCAAAACACATTAATTGTCTAGCATAAAAACTATTCTTAAAAGTACAGTTAATTTTAACTGTTAAAAGTTAACAGGATAAGCTTTTTGTACCTAAAAGAAATATATGCTACATTAGGTTTTTTCTTGCAAGCAGGGGTCAGAATTAATCCTTGACCAGAAAGGACTTTTGATGTTGATGGAGATTTAATAAGTTTCTTCAAAATGGCAGCTTTTTTCTTTGGTGTCTGAGGTAGAATATCTTTCACTTTTTTCACGTATCTAACCTATACATTGATGCACGGGATATGTTATCTTCGTTTATTCTATTTTCTTCATTTTCATTTAATGTGTTTGGCATAGTCTGCGATTTACTTAGCTGAATACGCATTCTCCATGCTCGTTTTCCTTCACAGCTTCTTTCTTTTTCTGAATTGAAGGAGCTGCTTTACTCTTCTTACAATCTGAACTTTCTGATACGGCACTACTTCATGGCACTGGTGTCATAGCTTTCAACTTTTTTCTCAGCCGGTATCTTTTCATTTCTTCAGCCTTCTTCGTTCTTAGGGACGCTTTTAATTCAGGATCTGAAATGGCCATCAGTTTAACTTTCATTCTCTCCTATTTTTCTGTCTTTGTCAGTCTTTTTCAAAGCAACATATTTTGCAGGGATTTCTGTTTTCATACAATTTCTCCATGCCTGTGGTTCACTCCTTTTGCTTCTTGACATTGTCAGCATCTCTTTCAGCATCTCTTTCAGCATCTTTGTCAGCATCTCTTTCAGGTCTTTTGGGTTACAGTGATGATTTTTCTGCTTTCTTCTGCAAAAAAGTTATAATGCTTCTGATAATAAATTAATTTCTAACAACCTTCAATACTACATTTATGGCCTGGTTCAATGCAAACAGGTAATATGTATGAAAGTGATATGCTAAAGGTCATATTCAACCAATTTGTGGAAAGAAACAATCAGAATAGGTTATAAATACCTTATATTGTTATATTTCATCTATTATGAACACAAAAATTGTGTATGAATTATAATAATACTTTCCTTAGAAAAATTGTAGTATTCTGTAGTGTCCGTAGCCTCACTGACAGTACAACAAAATATACTAAAAATTGTGCATCCCACAGGCATGACATTTGTATCATTAAGTGGTATAATAAGTGGCATACAGGTTCGTCTCTTATAATATCTGCCCCGTAAAAGGCTTTCACTATATAAATTGTGCATCAAAGTCAATAGGTCTTCCCTGGAAAAATATTTCAACAAGGCAAGCATCAGATCTTATGTAATTCATGTGGATATTTCATGAATACAGGAAAACAGATATAGGCATATTTCGGGTTACGGACTCTACATAATATAATAAGCAAAGCTTCAATACATTTATACATACCTTGGTGATCACCGGGACTTAAAAACTTAACTTTTTTCCATTTCTCAGGACTTCATTCTAACATACTATTACACAATATGAGTTATTTTTTCATGAGCTATGTAAATGTAGTTAGTGATGAACAGATACATTTTTTGGAAAGTCAATCCTTTGGGTGATGCAGTATTACATCATAAAAAGTTTGCTTTTTTTCTGCAATAAAAGATAAAAAGAAAAACAAATGAAATTCAATATAAATTTGTTAAACAATTCTTGTAGTGTCTGTAACCTTTAAAAAGTTAGATTTTAAACATACACATTGAGAGGTATAATATTATGGAAGACCACATTTCTATTGTAAATACACTTTTAAGATATAACCCATGGTTACGGACATTACAGATTGGTCACCTTGCACAATTCTGCTTTTCAATGTCCTCATTTTTAAACATGTGATTCATGAATGCCATAATGTGCCTATATTTCAAACTTTGATCTAAAATGAGTCTTACAAAACATTAACCATTTGTGAATTGGTTAGTCTGCAGTATTTTTCAGACACCTAACAAAACATGCCCACTGTGATTTTAAGAATTTGTCAGAAGCACCTAGCTGTGTTATTTAGTCATAACTTCCTTCATATGTTGTCTATTTTCATAATGCAGCTACCAAAACTTAATATACGAAATGTTCTATAAGCATGCATTAATATCATTTCCAAATAAATCACCAAAAATATGTTAATTTGAGTTTTCAAAATACAATTTTTGAAGTGAGGCAGTATAACGCAAAAAAATGGCCATTTTGAGGACAAGAAAGTAAGGTATTGACTTGAAATTTTGTGGCCATCAGGAGTGGTCATTACTACAAATGTTGACTGTAAGAAACAAATTGTAAACACTACCAGTTGTCTTCAATCTGTATATAACATCAACAAAGTAAAAATTGGACAAATACTGTGTTTTAGCCGTATGTATATGTACAGAACGTAAACACCTGCACATGGCTTTGTGAGCATTTGGCTGCTAATTAATCTCTATGGAGACAGAATGATGATCACAGTTGTTAAGACAGGTGATAGATTTTAATTGGAAACAATAGCAGCTGATAACCAGAGAACTTGCCAGATGCTCCACACAATACAAACATTAACACTGTGCGGACAAACAGAAGGCACACGCTGCTGACTCTTGTTTTACTTAATTAGCAAGTTTACAGTGTGTAACAAAACTGTGACCTTTTTTTTGGGAAATGTCATTCTTTATTTATCATACCGTTTCAACCCCTGTAATTAAAAAAAAATGTCCACGGCAAAATAAATGCTGTGGAGAAATAGTGTCCATAGCATTTTCCAATACAATTTTAACATAAAGTATAATTTATTTTTAATAATAAAAAAAAAAAAATCTTTAATTTTTTTTTTAGTCTGTGGCAAAAAACATACATCAAACAACCAATCACATGTAATTGATTAAAACTTTCCATAACCAGTTTTAAACATTATTGACCTAGTATAGTAGTAACCAGCTTTTGTGCTAGTGTTGTAAGCCCTCAAAATTTGCAACCTCAGTGAGCATTGTAATTATAAAAGTTATTGTAAAATTGGTTTGTGACAGCATTTTACTGTTGTCACAAAAATATGAATACATACATATACAGATTTGGAAATGGCCGGGAGCCCGAGTCCACCTGAAATGGGATTGGGCTATGAACTTTTCAAAGTTGGTAACCCGTGTGTTCACCATTTCTGGATAGACTACGGTGATATACTAATTAAATACCTTCCAATGACAAGCTATTTATCTGTGTGGGACGTGATTCACATCAATTGAAATGTAATAATGGAGTTAAAAAAAGAGATATTTATCAGTATGAATTTTGATTATGAAATAAAACGAACTTAATTGCAGTTATTTTTGTACTGTCAGGTGTTGTACAATATAGACATAATATTGTATTGGGTATATAATTTCAACTTCAAATGTTGACTCTTCATAATTCACAATGGAATCTCTAAATTTTGTTTTAGACTACATATTTTCTCTCATGAGTCCACGGACTCTCCATATTTTTGGATGAATGAGAATCCTATATTTCTGGAGTTTATTTTTGACACACACTTGCCTTACAATTTTTTTTTTTTATAAACAACTTGTAGGTAGGTAATAATTGAAAACTAGGTTGGTCCACCAGCTTTTCAAAGTTCGGAACCCTGATGACCACCTCAGTTCTCAATGAATTTCCAACACTGTACATATATATGCAGTATGCTAATTTTCTTGAAATTGCCACCATCATGCCACATCAAAAACATTTATTGACTGCAATTACAACATCACAACAGTCCGAATTTCAAATTATTTGCTGCATTCATAGACGATTTATAACAGATAATTTGCTTTCATTCTGATTAAATTGTGTAAAGTAGGATTTCGTTTTGTTACAGTATTACAGAACATACAAGGTCGCCTGAGCAAATCGTCACGTTGTTCATTCATCCCCGTTCACACGCACATCCGTCCACGCACCCGGAGCAGCATCACCATATGGAATCTGCCGGAAGAGATTCTCCTCCATTTGCTCAAGAACTTACAGATCAAAGACTTGCTCAACATGAGGGCGGTCAGTATACGTGCAAAATATCGACTACTACACAAGTACTAGCAGAGGTCAAATTTGTCCTGCAGCAATGCCCTCTCAATTTCACTTTTAACGAAGGCAAAAATTGCCATGCTCTATTTTCATGTTTTTTTTTCACTTTTGATGTTGTGCCCCTGGTGTGTCCTCAAATTGCTTTGGTGCCCTCTTGATTCCTAGGAATCCAAGGCAATAATCACTGTGCACCTCAAATACCAAAGTTCAATCCCTGCACCAAACATAATATATTCTAAAAAGGAAAAGAGAAAAAAAGCATTATGTACAAACAATTTTTTTTTTTATTATTACATTGTTTGACATTTAATAAAAAAAATTTATCTGATCCACCTTAAATTTTAGATTAAAATGTTAACTTCTAACTGAATGAATATTTGTGTGTACATGTCTGTATGAAGCAACATATATAATATACGTAGATATTTTTCATGTTACTAATACTATGGTGATATTTATATTTTAGGTTCATCCTCGGTTTCGTGATCTCATTGACACATTTACCTCACTCTGGACTGTTGTGCGTTTCCATGACTGCTGGCCATCCCTGAAAAATATACATCACTTTCAAAGGTCAGTACCATTACGATGATCTGATAGTTATTTTAATACACTGAATAAGTGTTTTTGCTAATTAGGCATTCTGTACATGCAGTCCCTGCAATTAAGAAAATGTCTAGAGCAATATAAATGCTGTGGAGAAAATTAAAAGTGTCCAAGGCAATTGTAGCATAAAGTACTGTTTATTTTATTTTTAATAATAAGAAAAAAATACACCTTGAAAAAAATATATATATATTCTGCGGCAAAAAAAGGTGCCACTGAGAATGAAAACTGCACAACAGTCTCCGCAGCATTGCTGATTGCCGTATCTTTGGAATTAGACTTAAGATGACTGAGTAAATACAGTTAAAATATTCGTTTTATTAAGTACTGCATATCTCGGTCTGATTATGTCGCAGTCATTTTTATGTTGTCACGGTAACATTTACATGTATTATGTTTTGTTTTCACAGAGCTGCAGATAATGGAAATGTCGAAGCATTAGTCAAGTTAGCCGTTGCTTATCTCTACAATGAGGGATGTAAGTAGAAAAATAGGATTTTATTAAGAAACCCCTGCAAAAAAATGTCCATGGCAAAATAAATGCTGTGAAAAAATGTCCACAACAATTTTAGCGTAAAGTATATTTAATTTTTAATAATAAAAAAAAACCTTGTAAAATAAAAAAATTAGACCATGGCAAAAAAAGTACTGCAAGCAATTTCAGTGGTTGATTATGTACACTTTTAAAATATATATATATATTTTTTTGGCTAGAAGACTTGTAAAAATTATTATTGTCTTTCTGCATGGTTTGTAATATTCTTATTTTAAGAAACTCATTTTTCATTTTCATTTTACATATTAGTTAATTATATGTACCTTTGTTTTAAGATCAGTAATTTAATAATTAACACTATTAAAGTAACATATTTTATAAATGGCTTCTGCAAAACAAAAAAACCCTAATCAATGAGTAATGCAGATTTTATCTCCTTTATTTTTTCTCCAGATGGCATGAAATAGGTTATTTTTTTTGCCTGTTATGTTTTGATTAAATTATTTCCAAGTGTTCGACATAACCAAATTATTATTCATATTCAATTTCTATGTTGCCACTGTAAAAAAATTCATAACACTTTTTTGACGCGTTCTAATTGATTACTGTACGTCGTTTAATATTAGTAGTGTAGTAGACTTAGTGTTACGTTTTAATTATGAACAATTGTGATCTTTAACTCTTTCAGTGCCAGGAGAGCTTGACACGAGAAACATTATAGAAAATGGGACCAACGCTGCCAAGATGTTTTGTCAGATAGAAACAATAACCCCAAACACGGTCCCATTCACGTGGCTGTTTTTCCGTCCACCATGGTCAACGAGTGGTGCGTGCTGCAAGGAATGCGTATTCACGTACATGAAGCAACATCTAGAAACGGTAAACACAGTTTTTGTCAAATGTTGTACAGATATCGAGAAATATTAAAGTTATTATTATATTTTTTTTTCGCTTCTTGTTATTCTGAAACAAGTAAATGGGTGTAAATACTTAAGGAATGTCTCTTATTTCTTTTAGATTCATCAAGGTATGAACAAAAAACCCATCCGCAAGCTGTGTGAAACTGTTCACACAAAAGAATGCGTTTTTTTTTGTTCATACTCCAATGAATCTAAAAGAAATCAGAGACATTCCTTATAATTAATTTGGGACATATATTTTTAGTGATTACACAAACAAGTTCATATTTTATTTTCATTTATTTTGGGAAAGTATTGCAAAAATAACGCTCATGAATACTAAAGAACAAATATTTTTTTTAATGACGTCATAGTTCTTTCTCGGTTTACTTCATAAACCTGGATGTTGACATCTGCGACGTGCTTATAAGTTGGATTCTAACTTATTTTTCATTTATTTTATCCCATCTTCATTATTCGTTGATGCCATTAAGTCGTCGAAGTCGTGATCAAATATCTCAGAAAAGTAAATATGTCTCCATGTCGAATCCAACTATCGTGTTGGGATCTCCAACGTTGACATCTGCCATCGAAACCGTGTGCGCGTACAAGTTTAGTGTTATTTTTTGGTCTCATAACTAAATTTTATGGATTTAGTAGCCCAACATATCTATATTATCTTTATTAAAAGAGTAGACAAATGATTTAGCTTAGTTTAATAGTATTGATTTTTTTAAAGACTTGTGGTCATCCGGCATATAGTTTGTAAACATAGGTGGTAAAAAGAAGTTCCATGACGACGTCATTTTACGTTTATCGAGGAATTAACAAAACCCGTTGCTAATGCCTTGACCAATGAGACGCCTTTAAACTGTAATGATTATAATAGAAATTTAATTATTACGTTTTAATACAAATATGTTTCAGAGGATTGCCACTGTGTGCAAATATTAGACTGGGTTTTTAAGTATTACTGATTAATGTTAGTACGATACTAATGCAACCAGACCTTTTCAGAAATTAAATTCCTTCTTTTGTTAATAGTCTTAGTAGCCATTTTTGTCATATTTGCATGACGACTTCCATCAATCATATATTATTACATTTTATAATAACATCTCGCTAAAATTAATGTATACAGTATAAAAGTATATAAGTAAACAGTCGAAATATTCGTGATTGCTTCAGAAAGATAATGGGTGATATATTCTATTTGCAGGGCCGGCGAAACCGTGGGGGGGGGAGGTAACCTGCCATTTGCCCCCACCCCAATAATCTTGTGGCGCCCTTTTTTGTTATTTATTTTATTTTTAATTTATTACTTTGAAGACGCCCTTCAAATGGCGTTCTTATTCAGTGTTGCCCCCTTAATATTTAAATCAGTGTTGCCCCCTCAATATTTAATCGACTGTCCCAATCCTGGTTTGGTTTTACCTTCTTTAATGTTATGCTAGTAGCTAAAAATAATAATATATAATTTTCTTTTAATTTTCTTTTAAAAATAAAATAGTGTCCATTTGAGGTGCAATGGGTTGTCTGAGCGTTCCACTTCAGAGGACGCAGTGGGCTATTTCTCGTACCAGGAGATGCTGTACGACTACGAATGGAGGATACATAAAAGTTCCCGTTCTGCTAATGGGAAAGAGCAGCCTATACGTTGGTAGCAGGTTTCACGAGCTGCAAATACCGTGAGCCGCTTATAAACATGGGTTGTCGGTACATACAATAGTTCTGTGTTTTTTCTTTCATTATTTACTATTACTATTATTTTTAAAACTAATTTGGAAGGAAAAATAATTGCTAGAGTGGAAGAGATCATAACCCACCCTCAAAAAACAAACAAAAAAACAGACAAACAAAACAAACACCACCACCCACTGTGAGAACGTTTGAGTCCAGAATCATATTAATTTGTTTAATGGATGAGGTGAGACTGGTGGTTTATTACTAAAACCTGTTGTTAGAAGGTGTATATTATAACTGTAATGTATACTATGATATTGAAGGTATATACCCTTTCGCACCACTTAGTACAGATTAATACAGTATATATATATATATAAAAAAAACACCCAAAACACCCCCAAACTATTTTTAAAAATAAAGATGTTCCTCTTACTGTGAGATTGAATATGGACCTGATGCTGCAACTTGCTGTATACTCCACAGCTGTGGTATTTACTCTGCAAGTTTCAAAGTTTTACATGACGCAGGAATCCCGCGTATTTCATGCAATAGTTCGCTAAAATACTCCTAAATAAAATATGTGCGCATCATGGTTGACACAAACTATTTCTGACATCATTTGTTTTTTAAATATACAAACTCCTATAATTTATAAGAAGGAAAAACAATGGATACACATGTATTAGTATTATAAAGATAGAATAGTGGATAATGGGTATGGATGTCATATAAACAAGATATTATTCAGTTAATTATGCGATTGAAATAATATGCCTGACTCCCATTTTTTGAATGCTTGACTCCCAAAACAAAACCCTGCAAGTCATGATGACTTACATTTTCCAGATGCTATGTGGAACCCTGAAGTTTGTGTCTTTTAATAACTGAAAACACCTGTAGAGAATACACTTTTAATGGACACAACTAAAACATCAAAGTGTTTAGATCGTAGATTTGAAGGGTCAACACTAAAATGTTAGTTGTCAATGGAAACTGATTTACAGCATGTCAAATCATCATATGTCTTTGTCCAAAATGCATATGTTGTAATTCTTACAACATTTGAAAACGAATTAAAATGTTGACCATATATTACAAGGAAGGTGATCCATCTATAGTTGTGTAGTATATATTCCTTGGTTTCTATGATTCGTGGGAGAAAGCTGAATAGATGTAAGGTGTCCGAATCAGGAGTTGTGTGTAGTATA
>JAULBS010050226.1:2485-23467 GCA_032355785.1 Symmetromphalus regularis
AATGATGTAAAATAGCTTTCTATCGTTAGAGAATGATGTAAAATAGCTTTCTATCGTTAGAGAATGATGTAAAATAGCTTTCTATCGTTAGAGAATGATGTAAAATAGGGTTATATCGCCCTAGGCTTCATCACTGAACGTCATTAACATGACATTGTTGACATTCTGGCAGAATATTAATTTGTGTATCATTGCATTGCATTTTAATCCGGTATGGTTGTTTCATGCAACACAATATCCATGTATTCAATCTATGGAGACGGGGAAAATGTCAGTTTTTTCTTCTTCTTTCTCTTTTTTTCGTATAATTTGACATAAAGCGCAAGATCTCGAGAGAGATTGAATATATTTTTGAAGAGGACTTGTCAACAGTGAAGATATTAGTATTTTTTAAATCATGATTAAATCTGTTTATCTGTGCTGCTATAATTGGAAGAGCCAGTAATGTGACATTTATAACTGTAAGCTGATCTGTTTGATGTAACGAAACTACTGCAACAGACACTAGTGAACATAATCGAGGGTTTATTAAAAAAATCTTAATTTAAAATAAATTTAAAAAAGAAAAGAGAAAAAGAAAAAAAACCTTCTATTGGTTGTACTTATTTTCGTACTTATATCCAATTAAGGTTAAGAAAACGTTTTCATGGCCACACAGTTCAGTTTCTTGTGCTATCTGTCCAGGAGAGAAGAAACCCGTGGCTGCAACACTGTAGCGGCTATCCTTATCGATAAACAGCAAAGGATCTCTTACGTGCATTATCCCGCAGACAAGTTAGAACATACTACAGCCTTTTGTAACCAATTGTAGGGTGACTTGTCCGTGTAAGTGGTATACACCTACCCTCTGAGTCTTGCGAAGCACTCACTCTGGGTTGCAGCCGATACTGATATTAAAAGTCCCATGCCTCGACTGAGATTTCATCCCACTATCTACCAGTCGTGAATTTGATAGCTTAACCGGGGCCGGTACACTTCTAATAGTGACGTGGTCTTTTATTTTAAAAACATCTCGTATTTCCTTTTTTTAAATTTTATAATTTATATATTTATTTAGTTATGATAAATATGTTTACTCCAATATTTAGTATTTTACATAAGTCAGTATCCTTCCTACAAAAGCATTTCACATTTTAGATCTATATTTGAGTTTAAACGTCTTTTCAGTCAGGTACAGAAGTTATTTTATCAGTGTTAAACTAGTCAAAATTAAAACAGTAATTTTTAGTAAAATTGTGTTTAGGTCAAATATTGGTCATACCAAAACATGAATAGCCTTACCGCTTCTTAGTAATCTTAGGCTTGCTTTAAACATGCAACAGAACTTTTAAACATTTCTATTTGATGCGCAGATTTAATTACAATTTCGAAATAATAAGTACATTATTGGCAAGTCATCGATATTTGTATTTATGCAGTACATTTCAAGCTAAAATGGACTGTGAATGGCTGGAATAACATCCTACCCAGATTTGTTTTAGTCTTTAGGTCGTAAACGTACAACAAAGAACATCTCTTTCTGTCAATGACTTTCCAATATCGGTGATTGGCCGAATGTAGGTCTCTTTACAAATGTAAGATTTGTGCTCATTTTCATATTTATATAGAGCATTTTCCCGCAGGTAGTGTGTTGTTCTTCTTTAATTATGTATAAATTGATTTCTCAGACATATTTCTTGTTTGAGGCCGTCCAGTGAAGCGTTATCAATCTGTTCATGAGATCCTTGCACAATCTGATCCATCAATACAAGCGAATTCTACTCTTGTTTCCCACAGTCCAAAATTGCATGCGCTTAAAATCATATACTAAATGTCATTTATAAAATAGTGTAGAAATTTTATCAGGGCAGCTCATGCTAGCAAACAATCTTTTTTTTAATTATCATCTATTTTTTAGATAACAGTATTAACTAATTAGTCCATTTTTAGGTTTTCCTATGTGATAAATATAGTTAATCTGTTTTTCCTGTTTTGCGATTTATTTCTTAGTTTTATTATTAGATGTAATCATGTCCTAACATTCATTGTCTTCTAATAAAAACGGTCATTGTCTACTGCATGAAAGAACACGAACCATGCTACCTGTATCTGTAGCGTGACGTTTTTTTAAAACGGTGTATAAGAAGTATGGAATACGTGACAGGATGCTCAGTCAATGATTTCATCCAGCATAGGTGTTACGTGATGATGTGTTCTTCCTGTCCATTCCCTGGTGACGCTTTTAGAGATATTAGTTATTTAACAAATCTGCTTCCATTTCAAATATCAGATGTACCTGATGCATAAGTGTATAGTTGTGCAGAGCGTTTTTCTCATTTTTGTTGGAAGTAAATCATTATATATGTATAAGTATATTTGTCTATTGTGTATATTGATCACTGATATCATAAAATGTGAATGACGAAACCATTATCGATGTCAAAAAAGTATATTTATGAAACATTCCATGGACGTTTCGGCAGTAGTGATGTTATGTGCCTGTGCATCGCTGTTAAAAAGTGACAAGATGACCACAAATACAGGAATACATAAACCAAATATGGTTATATGTTCATTCGTTTTGTATTCCAAAAACTGTTCACAATTGGTGTTAACGGTGGAAAACATTTGTTATAATCTTATGCATCTTCATCACCATCATTATCATCATATCCGTCATCATAGTCGTCTTTATCAGTATCATCATCACCACTATCATTTTCATCTTCATCTCCATCATCATCATCATCATCTCCATCATCGTCGTAGTCATCATCTTAATCAGTATTATCATTATCATCATCACCAACTTCATTATCACCTTCACTATCATGATTCTTTCCATCATCATCGGCGTTATAATCTTAATCAGTATCATCATCATCATCATTTTGACAGTGCAATTCTTTGTCGCTACATCCACAAGAACGTACACTATAATAACGATAATGACCGTTTTTAATGAGTTAAGGATACTATTAGATATGTCAGAAGACATATTTTAAGCCAGAGATGCTATTACCATTCGCAATATTTCAAATACTTACAGTTCGTATTTTTGATCCTAACGGAACACAGATCGAGACAACTATTGGATTGTTTACCACTTGCATTTGATAAGCGTATTAAGTTTTAAGAAACACCTTTTATGTAGACCAAGCCACGGTAATCAATACGTATAAAAACAGTATCAGTCATAAACAGAAACTCTATATAATATGGCTCAGTTCAGTAAACGTTTGCTTCTTTCGCTTGACTGTTTTGCGTTATCCGTTAAATCAATGGTTAGATCTAGGTGACCTGGACCAGTTTCTTTTTAAGTTTTCTGTGAATCTTGTATCATAATTTACTTCAAATATCCCAATCCCTCTCACATCCCATCCAGGTTTTTTTTAACCCTTTCATGTCTGAATTTCTTCATCCGCCATAGCAATCAAACGTAATGCGATAGAACCATGATGAATTGCTCGCTAGACCTTCAAGAAAAGATATTTCTAAACACAGGGTTTTGCAAAGTAATCATGTTGGTCATTACTGCTGAGAAAACAAATTTATAGATTTTGCTTTGAGTGGCGCAAGTATGTTCAAATATGATGTTCTCATGAAACCTCGCCACTTGTTAAATCTAAAATGTCTTTCATGCATGTTTAATATGAGATTTTATGTTCTCATAAAACCACTTGTATTTCCACTGGAATCTTTTAATGTTTTCCATGCAATGTAAATGATGTTTTATAAGGAAAAATGTCATAAATTTATTTTCAAAACAATTCGATTGTTTCCATTGCATTTATTTTAATTTATTTTATTTATTTGTTGTTGACTTTTAATTTTTTTAAATTTATTTACTTCTTTTATATATATATATATATATATATATATATTTATTTTTTTGAGAACTGTGAGGATGATTCTTGTGTGTTTACAAGGAACTGTTCAGATAAAATCAACATAACTTGTATAACATTCTAAGGGGCATATTTTTACAAGGTGTATTTTAATCAATTCATAATGACTTGACCAAATGAATATTTTGTTTGTTACAGAAACAGAAAATAATAGAATATAATGATTGCAATCAGCATTAAAATCCACGCAGCTACTAATAATTATATTAACATAATATCTTCGAAAAAATATTTTCCAAAAAAAAAGCAGTACAGTACGAATAACAAAACATTATATCATATTCAAGCCGTATTCCTAAAACAAACATTCCAAGAGGCAGATGAAATCAGCCATCATTGTTATGATATCAAACGCTCATGACGGAGAACGTATTCTGCTCTACAAAAATAACAACAATAACAACAACATTAATATTAATAATAATAATAACCAGTCTCCAAAATGCAGCACAGAAACGCATCCATCTTTCTCTATCTGTAAAATGATCCCCAATGGTAGAACATCGGATTCTCAAGCTGAAGACAGTGGTTCAAAACCCTTTTGAGGCTGGCTCACGCTTGACTACGTGTCAAAATTACCAAATGTTTGACATCCAATAGCTTATGATTAATAAATTAATGTGCTGTAGTGGTTTAAAAAAAACAAAACTATGGCAGTAAGTGGAAAGAACAGTACGCACTCCATTGTGAAACCATGTGTCGCTTTTGAGACGTATTCCACCACTTCCAGTACGACGTTAAATACTTTAATATTGTGTTAGATATATATCTTAATATAATATTTCATTAAAATATGAGGATGTTGTTTTAAATAAAATTCAGATTATGTGAAGTCTTTTTATGCATATTTCTGTACAATATGTTTGCAAATAGCACGGGCCGTGATACATTTGTGGACCAACAGTACAACAAAACAATGTGTCATCTTTGTAAATCGATGTAGCCTACAACAAAGGTAATAGTAATTATTGAATCGATTTTATCACGTTATAGACACGAAATGTCAAACTATTGGTTATAAAGCAAGGAAATAACACCAGCTGTCGAGCAAGAGTAATACTATATATTCTAAAGATCATGATACCAGACCAAAGTACACTTGGTGACCTTTATGGAGTTAAATAGCAGCCAGACATCTGTCCATGAATAGTCTTGTCTGATGTGTCATTAGTCATAACCTATTGACAGAACAAGACCTACATTGAGAAGTACATAAAGAAAGTGTTATATCATATTACTGTTTCTTCCGTAGACCATGATTCACCAATACACTATATAAAGTATAAGTTGGTTTTATTTAACGACGCCTCTAAAGCACATTGATTTTTTTTATCTTATCAGCGCCTATTGGATGTCAATCATATGTCATTCTGACATATTTCTCTAGAGGAAACCCACTGCCGCTACATAAGCTATTCTTTCCAATAAGCAGAAAGGGTCTTTTATATGCACTTTCCCACAGACAGGACAGCACATGCCACTGCCTTTGATGAACCAGTTGTGGACAACTGGTTGGAACGGAAAATATCCTAAACATGACCGACCGTTTCACAGGCGGACATTAAATACCCTATATATTCATGTTTATGTAGAGAAAACAGGTATGGAAATGTATAAAAAAAACCTAAAAATATCTTTGTTTTAAAGTAATTAATACAATAGTTACTGATCGATCACTGAATAAAGGTGGTTTTAAATAAACATCTCGTGATCATTGGTAGTCCAGCGGTAGAAAGTCGGACTCTCAAGCTGATGACAGTGGTTCAAAACCCGTTGGAGGCTGGCTCACTCTTGATTACGTGTAAAAATAGCCAAATGTTTGACATCCAATAGCCGATGACTAATAAATCAATGTGCTCTAGTGGTGTCATTAAACAAAACAAAAAAAATATAAATATATAAACATCTATTTTCTTTCCTATGGAAGAAACATTGGAACATTTGTCAAACAAAAACCATAGGAGTGATTTGTTTTGCCTGGAGGTAACTGCGACATAGAACGTTGCAGGCTTCCACACGAATAACTTGACATTTAACTGATTACACCACGTAGCCTTCTGCAAGACAAATTATTCTAAACTAAGTTGAAATGTCAGAGAAAAACATAAATCCGTTGAGATAAACAATTATAGGCCATATTAAATTCCATAAAATATTAAAACCAGAATTAAAAATAAGGTGTAGTCATTTTGCATTAGAGGTTTATCTAACATGTGACGGACACTGTTAATAATGAAATAAAAATATATTCACTATTTATGCTATAAAGGATCGATTCTACTTACCGTATTTCATAATGGTAACGCTCTCTTTCTTTCTCTCTCTCTCCTACTTTCTTTCTTCCTTTCTCTCTCTCTTTCTCTCTCTCTCTCTCTCTCTCTCTCACTCACTCTCAGACACTCCCCCTTTCTCTCCGCCTTCTCACTTTTCGCCCTCTCTCTATCTGCCTCTCTCTCGCTCTCTCTCTCTTTCTCCCCTTCTCTCTCTCTCTCTCTTGCATTCTAAAAGAATATTGTGATGGGTATTTTGTTATAAATATAAATTGTCCTTTATAGTAAATTCCGCCTACCTGTTTGTGATGACTATTTTTCATTCGCATGTTATTGATGCTGTTCTGTGCGATGCAATGTTTTGTTCAAGGTGAGAGTACAAGTTGGCGTGCTGCTTGCAAATTAAGGACGCCATTTTATTAACATGCATCCATACCATCAAGTTAATGGACACTGTACAGGTCTTGATCAATGTACGCAAGTAGTGTTTCAGACTATTAATGAATCTGCCCAACATAAAAACAATCGCATAATGGGATTTGATAGCATCTCAAAATGCGACAGTCTTCGTGCAGTTTATTGTGAAATAATGTATTTTGGGATATTTGAAGAAACATAAAACAAAAACCTCTCTTTGATCTATTTGTTTTTATCCGATGAAATGTATTTTAAATCAGTTGTTGTATACTTAACAAAAGAAACATAAATTACTGAAGCTATGTTCATAATGTAACTGGATTACTCACGAGTTAATATAACACAAAAGAAAATAATAAAAATAAATTCGATTATGTCACTAACACTCCTAATGAATATTCATAAAATAACTTCCCGGTTGCTGGATATTTCACAATGTAACTATATTTATAGACATGGATCTTATTTTTATTTGGATCGTTTGGTATTACTTAGTAGTTGGCCATTATAATTCTCAGTGGTATCCATTTCTCACAGTAATGTTCATAGCGGTAATATAATCATATTGCATCATGGCATTAACTATTTTGGTATTTGTATTATGTTGTGGTATCTTTTCAAAACTGATGACTCGTTGCATATCAGCCAGAAGAAACCCACGCTAAAACTGTCGCATCCTATAGCTATACTCAGGGCCGGATTTACACCTTGAGGGTCTCGGGGCTCTTCTGATTCGGGGAGCCCTCAACATAGAAATTAAATTAAATGACGAATAAAAAAATTAAATGAAATAAATAAATAGAACTAATTTTATAATTATTACATTTTTTAAATAAAAGAAATCCTTTGGTATGGGGACCCGGAGCAATTGGCCCCTTTGCCCTCTTATAAATTCGGCCCTGGTTACCCCCTTCTCACACTATCTACACTCGAGTGCCAATAGCTTCAAGTGCCACACCACCATTAATTCATTCTTGTTGTGCAATGCAATTACTGTCAGAAAGCATGCTATAAATTGTGTCACAATATCGACAAACACATACGGTTTTCATAGTTCCAAAGTACAAACTCTTAGTTACTATGTGGCAAAAAAAATATCCATAAGCTGAGCACAAAATAATATTATTTTTGGAACACTCTTTTATTTTTATATATCTCCCTGTGGAACATTTCGTTTCCTTTCGGCGTTTAGCAGGTCCTTACTCTAATATTTCTAACTTCCGGTGCGTACCTTGGATGGAACTTCTTTTTGAGAAATGAATATAAAAGCCCCTTAACTGCAATGTGGCAGTATTGGGTTTTTCATACATCACTGATACTATATTTCTGATTGTTTGTGAATATACGATCACTGGGTATCATTAAACAAACATTCCGTTCCTATTTTACCGTAGCCTAATGATTATGTGTATGAATACATTAAGAGGCGTCAAGTTGGACAGCAAACATGATAACTGCGATCAGATTGAGAAGTGTTGAGTAAAGAGTACATTTAATAACTCATCGCTAATGGATAATAACGTAAAATGACAGTCTAATTCATACCCTATGGACAGATGCGCTGGTCACTGTCCTATTCGCCTCTCCTACTCCAAACTGTCGCAACATATTCACCGGATTTGATTAGGTTTGATCTTAAACCTTTGAATACAATTATGTCCTTTACATGTCTATATGGTTTGCGTTTCTATTAAAATGTAACAATAAAAATCTGTTCAACTGACAATTTGTGTTCCTCGTCTCCATTGTTTTCGTACATTTTATATATTATGCAATATGTTGAAGCATCTTCTTTTTCGATCATCAGACTCATTTAGTGAGTTGGTATGACCATGGTACAATTATTCTTGTTATGTTTATCCAAATTCCACTATAATTATGCTAGAGGTTAAACGAAAGTGTATCATATCATTTTTGACAACAGCAAAAACCATAAGGTTTTATGTATGCGTGCGTGCGTGCGCGTGCGTGTGTGTGTATGTGTGTGTGTGTGTGTGTGTGTGTGTGTGTGTGTGTGTGTAATCACCTTTATACTAACAAACAGTAATTTATTATTGTTATTAGAATAACAAAAATTACAGTCGGAATTTTTCTTCTTCAAATTATATTTTGGTTGTTATTGTCAACATTCATCGTGTATATGTTTCTTTTAATAAGCTTTCCTGAGCATGTAATATTTGTGTTTTTCTTAAAAAATAGCAGTTTCCTTTTCTATCTATGTATCAAACCTGACAAGTATAGATTTTGATATTGCCCATGTGCTCTCGTAACGTTCATTAATTTAGAAAAAAAATCAATATTGCAGATGTTTTAACAAGATAACAAAGTAATAAAAGAAATCAATAAAAGACACCAGAATTAGTTAATTTCTGTGTGACCTAATTTTATTAGAAAATGTTCGTAAAAACAATGGCTGAGATAATCTATACGTGAGCAGTGCTCTACATTCCTGGATGATCTAACCAATTTTAGAAATGATCATTACAATAATATATATATATGTGTCAGCAATTTTGGATGACCTAATTCTTTCTAGAAATACTAATATAATGGATTTTAGTTCTAGAGTATCCAACTCATTACAGTCAATGGAAACAAGGACTAAGATAGAGAATCGAAAAAAATTAAAATACTAACAAAAAAATAAAATAATAATAATAAATAAAAAAATACAAACAGACAAAAAATAATAACAATCAGTGATTGCTATAACAAATCTTAACCAAACAAATCTATTAGCATTAAAACTATTCCTACAAATAATATAGTTATATATTTAAAATAATAACTACAAATATATAAAATGTTTACAAGAGATGGGAGCATCTTTTCTCAGTTTCATGAAACAATGTAATATTTGTAAAATAAAAATAATTTTACAAATCTATAAATAACAATAAATAATAATAATAATAAATAATAAAAAGAATTAATTGCATTGTTTTTAATCAAAAAGAGTACTTTTGTTTCAACACCACAAATTGAGATTTAAAACATTTAAGTTGTCATTATAAAGCTTTTTGTCTGTTTTCACCCATTAAAATGAAATTTTCACTTACTTTTGAACTTCCGCCATCAACCCATCACGCATTTAATATTAATTTAACATTACCTTTGTATCTCCTTTCAAACGTTCTAGATCCGCCTCTGAAACTACGTTTGACCAATATATTTAACTGCGGTTTAGAAAATAATGTTATTTTTTTCTATACTATTGTAATGATGTACTGAATTTATTCGTGTGTAACAACAGTAATTCATTACAATGCAATCAGCAGCAATAACATTTCACCGGGTTGCGGCTTTCACCAAATCACAGATCATTGGCTTCATTATTAGAAACAAGGATATTGCTGTACACGTGAGGGCACACACAATGGTATAGATGCGTGTGAAAGTATAAAAATAGCTTTAGAATTGCATTATGGCGACTATATAGCGAGCTTGAAAGTGTGTGCACAATTTAAAGTGCCACTCTTTATTGTCCCTGACAGGTTGTTGTTATTCTAGGCGGTAATGGCTAGGAACCTGTTAGTAAATTAGTTCATTTTCATGACTGACATTATTAGGTAAAATTTATTAGTAAAATGTATTTTAAGATACAGTGTAGCCATTGCATGGAGTGGTGGTAGTATTATATGTTTCACAGAAGAAATCAGCTACTCCCACATAGGTTACCTTTTTCGAAAAGCAGTAAGATGTCTTTTATATGCATCTTCTCCGAGGCAGGAGAGCACCAGTTGTGGACCACTGGATGGAATGTTAATCATAAATAACCCAATGTGTGAAAACACAGAAGAATACGTAGAGGAATTTATACGTTTTATGTCCAATGTTAGGCATGCTGTATGTGCCCCGTGTGGGGCGATTCTTGAAATCGCTCAACTTGCATTCATTACATGTAACCAATTTATGATGTTACAAAATATAGCACTGATCCACTACAGAAGCAAACCGCATACGGCATGCCGCATGCTGGATGCACATGAAAGCAGCTTTATATAGCTTGCTCTTTTGGAAACATTTGTGAAGGTTGGTTGTATTTATTTTCGTGCTTATATCCAATTATAGCTCAAGCACGCTGTCTTAGGCACACAACTGAGTTTTCTGTGATGTCTGCCGAGAACAGAGGTTTTAGAAATGCGGCTACTCGTATCGATAAGCAGCAAGGGATCTTTTATATGCACTATCCCACAGACATCTGTGGGCCACTGATCGGTGTAAGTAGTGTACACCTACCCACTGAGCCTTGTGGAGCACTCACTCTAGGTTGGAGCCAATACTGATATTAAAAATCTGATGCCTCGACCAGGACAGATCTACCAAAAAGTTTGTTTTATTCAACGACGCCTCTAGAACACATTGATTTATATCTCAACATCGGTTATTTGACGTCAGTCATTCTGACATATGTATTTAGAGGAAATCCGCTGCCACCACATAGGCTACTCTTTGCAATAAACAGCAAGGGTTCTTTTATATGCACCGTCCCACAGACAGGACAACACATACAACGGCCTTTGGTGAACCAGTTGTGGACCACTGGCTGGAACGGAAAATAGCCCAAACTGCAAATGATCCACTGAGAAGGATCGATCCGACGACCGACCGGTTCACAGGCAGACACGCTACGGTTTGAGTTACATCTCGCTCCAGTACAGGTCTACCAGCCACGAAGTCCGATAGCTTAATTACTACACCACCGGGGTCGCTAACAGTTGTGAACATAATAAGTGTTTTTAAATAAAGAATGCGAAATGACATCGATAAAGTGCCATCAAGACGAATGAGTAAAGTAATATCTTATTATTAATATCAAATTAGATTATATGGCTTAATAGCTGAACAACGAAATATCAAATTAGATTTACTAGGCATTAAGTTCTGTTGTTTAAAGTACAAAAAACCAAGAACATACCTTATAATTAGATACATCGCGTTTTTAAAGGACTTTGTGGTTTATTCAGGGCCGGATTTATAAGGGGGCTTAGGGGGCAATAGTTCCAGGCCCTCCTGCCAGAGGCCCCCCCCTCCCTCCCCCGACGAAGTACTACTTTTTTAGTTAATTTTTTTTTTAATAATTGTAAAATAAATTTGTCACGTAATTTAATTTCTATGTTTAGGAACCCCCAAACCTGAAGTGCCCCGGGCCCCCAAATATCTTAATCTGGCCCTGAATTAATTATATTATTATTATTTACTTTATTTATCTGTATACTTTACAGTACTGAAATAAATACACTGAGTGTACGGACATCCCACAAAACTGTTAAATTTCAAAATATCTAATATCTGGACAGGAAAGAACATGGATAACTCATTGTATTTGTGATAAATCTTTATTAATACATGACATGGATATCAATCAGTAATGGTTTAAAGTGTACAAAGTAATCTATTATTAATAATGTACTAAACCACGAAACAAATTGGATTTTTTCTGTCTTAGAAATGTCGGTCTATGAATAATTTGTCTGCTGTAGTGGAGAAGCAAAAATAATGTTTGTTTTATTCAACGACACCTATAGAGCACATTGATTTTTATCTTACCATAGCTATTGGACGTCAATCATAATTTCATTTTGACATATATATTTAGAGGAAAGCCGCTCCCGCTACATAGGCTACTCTTTCCGATAAGCAGCAAGTGTCTTTTTTATGAACCGTCCATAGTGGAGACCCATTTGGAGTTTGGGCTATATTCCGTTCCAACTAGTGATCCATAACTAATTCATCAAAGGTCGTGGCATGTGCTGTCCTGTCTGTGGGGCAGTGCATATAAAAGAAAATACCCCTTGCTGGTTATCGGAAAGAGTAAGCTATGTGGCGGTTTCCTCTAAATTATGTCAGATTGACCATATGGTTGAAGTCCGATAGTCGTTGATAAGATTTAAATCAATGTGTTCTAGAGGCGGCGTTAAATAAAACAAACTTTACTTTCACTCAGGATTGTTTTGTTTCTAAAATGTTTTCAAATCTGTTATGGCTTTCAGTAAATCGCTGGGTTGGTGTGGTTGTCAAAATGTCAAAGAACAAAGTGGAGCAGTTATCTGAAATTCCTACAAAAATAGCGTTATAATAGATTTTCACTTGTCAATATGTCAGTGGGAATGGTGGTGATCTATCATGTTTTGTCTGCTCGTATCTTAATGATGTGTACATTCGATGTATAGTAGTGCAGACATAGCGATTGCAGATCAATGAACCTACTTATCAGTATATTCCAGGGCTGGCGCTGCCAGGTCGTATTTGCCCCACTGCCCCCAAATAACGTGGCGCTCGTTTTTGTGACAATATTTACACTTATTACATTGTAGGTACACTTCAAATGGCGCCCCTATTCAGTGTCCCCACCCCAACATTTAAATGGCTGCGCCGGCACTGTATTCACAAACCTTTTGAACTATATCTAATATTTAAATAGATTTTAAACTTCCTATAAGAAATCACAAAACAAACATATATGTATAAAAATATAAAAAATAAATAAACAAGTAGCATAAATTAAAATAATGACTATTATTAAGCTTACGAAATACAGTACATAAATTTGTATATGTGTTTTAATACAGCCAGCGAACTAATATAAAATAATAATTAAAATATAACTGAAATCCTGAGAAGATCGACAGTTTAAGCACTCTAATTTGGGAGGGTTTTTTGAAAATTGGTACTGTCTAGACGGAAAGACAAAAACATCGATTATTGCGAACCTCTCTCTATACGGAGGAGGCTGATTGAACATGAATACACATCCGTGAGTTTTTATAAAGCGAAATGGCATCTTATAAATATATGGCAAATATAGCCTCATAAAAGTAATGTATAATAATTGCTTTTTTTTATTTTAGGATTTATTTCTGGATCAGAGGTAGACACATTTGAAAAAAACCCGTCCTATTTGTTTTATTTATAGCATATGGCTAGTTTGAAATTTTAAAAGTGAAATGCATTAGTTTGACCTTTTTTCATTTCTATGGCATATGTCTAGATTAGATGGAAGAAAATTTCCAGACGCTGTTATAGCTCTGCTTAAATTTCTTGTGGGAATTGTTCAATTTATTTAAATGTATTTCATTGATCTCCATCTTTTTCTTTCTTTTTGCTTGGAATATTTCTGGATTAGATAAAAACTGGTTTGTAAAGAACACGTTGTAGTATGTGTTTTATTGTTATTATTATTATTATCATCATCATAATGATTATTGTTAGTACTACTGCTAATACATTTTAAAATATTGTATTATTAGTAATATTACATATCGATATTTTGACATTTATTAAATGTATTAAGTCGTACGTTTATTTTTAAATTCTATGACATATGATTAGATGAAGGCAGATTACCACAGAATGCACTATCATGTTTTGCTTATTATATGGATACTATTTTGCTATTAATTTTATTTAAATGTAATCACGTTTGGCTTTTTTTTCAGAAATTCTCTGACCAATCTGCAAATTAGGATTCACCAGCAGGAGAACAAGACATGGATTGGATACATAGAAGACCCTAGAAAGGCCAACTACGATGACATTGGAGCATTATACTATGTTGTCGCCGTCGTCCTCATATACGGTCTTTCAATAGTGATGATGATTGCGTCGCACATACGTAAAAACAAACATGACAGTCAGCTTAGGACTTATCTAAAGGAAATGTCAGCTTTGAGGAAAAAGGACCGAAGAGATAAGATCTTTGAAAAACTTGATAAATTAGCGCAATATACTCATCTAACACCTCAAAGTAAACGCAAAGACAAACCCAAGTCTAGTCCGCGTCCGCCCACCCGGTTAGCATATCACGGATCACTCAAGTTCAAATCGTCGTTGTTCGGTTGGAAAGAGGATGTGGTTAATGAGAGCTTGTCTCGTAAGAGTAGCAGTGAAACTAACGATTCTTTATTTCTGATGCCAGACGACAACAAAATTGATGATCTCACTACAAAATCGGCAAATAATACACCGAGGTTAAAGGTTAAAAATCCTTGTCATGTGATAATTATGAACGATGACACGACAGTTTTGTGACCTCCATATTGAGATAGGAGCTTGTCCTCTATCAAATCTTTACGGTATTTAAGGTATCAAACTTCTGATTGCATCATTTGAAATGGCACCATATCATGGGTGATGACACGACAGTTTTGTGACCTTCATATTGAGATAGGATCTTGTCCTCTATCAAATCTTTAAGGTATCAAACTTCTGATTGTGTCATTTGAAATGGCACCATATCATGGGTGATGACACGACAGTTTTGTGACCTCCATATTGAGATAGGAGCTTGTCCTCTATCAAATCTTTAAGGTATCAAACTTCTGATTGTGTCATTTGAAATCTGCCCAACAGCACTACGAGCATAACTCCAAAGTGATTGTTAGATGCAGAAAACTTATACTGAACACGTCCAAGGTGTGTGTGTGTTCTGTATTTTTAGTAATTAAGACAATGCACACAGCTTTGCACATCGTCATCCTCATAACCTAAGTCTTTTTTTTTCCATTTTCACATTATCTGCCTAACTCGCAGTTGCTATAAGCTGTAAAAATACCTAAGCCATTGTGCACTTCCTAACCCACTTGATGATAATTATTATGATGATTAATAAATAGTTATTGATGAGTAATTACAGCAGTTCTTTTTCCTTTTTCTCAAAACTACAATAAATGACTCGGGTACTTAGATTATGAGGGTGACGACATGGTGTTTGATCCGAGAAGACAACTGTGTCCAAAAGAGGCGTGCTTCAACAATTGTCTAATATACAGACGTTATAATCCATTGATATTATAGGACGAATCTGGAATTTTTACTTAACACCGTCAAATTATATAATGGTCATATTATTGTTGTCAATTCCCATTTCAAATTATTTGTATCCATTATTTACTCATTTAATTGGCAGCAAGTGTATATATTAATGTTGGCTTTGTTTCATTTTGCATTTGAGGAATAATTATATTAAATTAATTCAAAAGTTATAAATAATCAAAACGTTTTAAAGGGGAGTAATAAGGTTTCTTGAAGTTTTAGTTTCTGCGACATAACACTGTAACAAAAACCTAACTTGTACGTTTTATGATAATGAACCCTGGTATGTTTCGCAAGCATAACATTTCTTTATTATAAAAATGTAATACAGCGATGTGCTATGTAACCAATACACGTTTTGAAAATCTATACGTTTCCATTCCAGGCCAAAATAGACCATTGATTCTAAAGATGAAAACTCCCGACTGTGAATTATATTAAATGTACTTTGTTAATCTGAGAACACCATGGTTTGGAATGCAGGCATTCGAACTATGTTACGCTCTTCTATGGTACCTCATCATGACCCAGTGGTCCACAACTGGTTTATCAAAGGCCGTGGTATGTGCTATCCTGTATGTGGGATAGTGCATATAAAAGATCCTTTGCTGCATATCGAAAAGAGTAGCCACATAGTGTGGCAGAAGCGGGTTTCGTCTCTCCTGAGTTGTGTGTCCAGGACAGCGTGCTTGAACTTTAATTTAAAAAATGAATACAACCAACCTCCCTGATCACGGTAAAACAAAGATTTCTGTAAAGAAAAGTTTGTAAAATTGCTCAAGTTGTTTGGGTTTGGGCTTTACGTCATAAGGCTCATTATTAAAACTGATGTGTGGTTTAATGTAATGAACAGTACAGTTGTATCTAGAATATACATGAAACTTGCTACAGAATATGTTATATCTTCATAGTGTGAGGACAAAACCTGCCCTGATATTTTCTGATACAAACCAAGATCAAAAATTGTCCAGCAATTCAAGTCGTTTGGTAAACGCCTCGCATTAACGTGAATCTAATTAAAACAAAACTTACGTATGTTGTATATTTTTTATTATATTACCATGTCTCTGACGTATATATTTATGTGGTTTAAACCTATCTTTGTATCTGGATCCCACGCATGAAGTAGTATGTCCCTTTTCTTTTAAGAATATTATCCTGTTCGTAAATAGTATGAATCTTTATACCTTTTAGCCATACATATCACTGAGTCACGTGATTAAATTATACCTGCATGAATATTCATTATATAAACACCAAATTTGAATATTGTGTTTAACTCTGTAAATATTCCCAAGGTGCTATTGTTCCTTATATAATTGTGAAGTGCAATTAACCACGTCCAAGCTATGTTCTACTAATTGCATTTAAATTTAGAAATGAAGATTATGGCCAATAGAAAGTAGCTCAATACCATTCGAGTGTAGTAACTGTTGTTAAACTTACAGATGTCATATAATTTGTATATCTTATACAGTAGTGGTGTTTTTGTTATATGTGTAATATTTTTGCCATATATATTTTTGTTACTTATTTAGAACGTGGCGGAGCTTAGAGGTATATATCAAATATAGCCACAGATATGTTTAACATGTAAATAAGTAAACATAATATTATGTTACTTATGTTTGATATATACATGTATTTAACATATGTAAATGCTAGGCTCACAATATGTTAAAACTATGTTCGCTTTTCTATTTTTGCTATGTGTAGGTACCGCGTGAGTTGAAACGTTCTCGGTATGTGTTGCGTTGTCTTTGGAAAATCTCATTTAAAAGATCCCTTGCTATTAATCAAAACGAGTAGCCTATGTGGTTCTTTTATGTAGACCATGAGTCACAAAAACCATGAGTTTCATACCCAACAGCCACTCATTGACCGATGTATTGGGGTGTGAAACAAATACTAGTATTCCTTTCTTTTCTTTCGTTATGTGTTTCATCTACATTTTGTGAGAAATTTTGATTTGAAACATCTACAACAGGCTTTGCAGTGATATTTTCATGTACCAGTGTTCTAAAAGTATAATACGCGTACCACTGGATAATTAATTTTAATATTTTTTTAATCGACAACTCCTAACTACTTGCTGGAGATAATATCAAGCCAGAAACTTATTTTTAATTGATATTTTATTCCGCTTATTTTGTTTTGTTTTGGGTTGGGTTGTTGTTGTTGTTTGTGTGGGGGTGGGAGGGGTTTTATAATATTTGTTTTTGTTCTTTTTTTTGTCTTTTTTTATGTGTGTTGGGAGGGGCCGTTTCAATTTTTATTTAATTTTTTAATTTACTTTTATTCACATATATTTATTTTAAATTTTGAACTAGAAATTATTTTATTATTAGTAGTAGTAGTATTACTAGTAGTATTATTATTTTAAAATTATTTATTTTAATTATGTTTTTTCCTGTTTCAAGCCATCGGGAAAGTTAATAACACATCTAGATATTCCCGGTATCTATTAACTTTCCATTTCTAACTTGTGATCAGTGACCAATAACTGTTAGAAAAAGTCATTATCACAGTATGCATCCGTGCCTCACGTTAATTAACATGTGCCTAACTCATTAATATACTTTTAAGGTTTCCGATATTCATTTATAATGATAAGTGCGCACGTTCGAATCACCAAGAGTATAACTGTTTTTTCTTCAGATTATGGCTATTACAATTATTATTTAATGTTTGTAACTTTACATAGTGTTAGCTTTTCAGTTGTTTTGAGGTAGTATTTTGTGAAAATATCCCTTGGTCTTTGTCTTGTACTGAGATTTAATTTTGAAGGAACAACGTTTTTGTCGGTTTGATTTCGTTAAGGTTCTACATTTACATAATTTCCTTAATTATACATAGAGTAAAATACAACGCATATTAAGGTATGACGTCACTATTTACCTTGACCTTGGAATAGGTTTAAACTCATAGTCCCACGGAGCCTTGACCTAATTAATTTCCAAACAAAGAATTAATTTTAAATGTAAATATTTCATTTGTCCATAGAAATACTTCATTCATCTACTTACATAACCACTGCATCTCGCTTATTATCAATATTTTAAATATAATAATGAATTATGCTCATGGACAAATAAATCATAAACCATAAACTCGACATGGAATTCCCTATACTATCGTTCAGGTAAAACGTCTTGCGTGATATAAAAGCGAGATCTAGTATCATAAATGCCTGTACGTTTTATTCGTAATTAATATTTATGTCACAATGACCCTTAAATTCCGTGGGAGTATGCCTTTAAAATAAAACCAGCATTACCTTTTATTACAAGTCTATGTATAGGTCTAGATCAATAAAAAAATTTGTTTTATTTAACGACGCCTCTAGAGCACATTTAGATTTTTATCTTATCATCGGCTATTGGAGGTTAATCATATGGTCATTCTGATATATTTATTTTAGAGGAAACACGATACCGCCTCATAGGCTACTCTTTCCTATAAGCAGCAAGAGGTCTTTTATATCCACACACATTCAGGACAGCACATACCACGGCCTCTGATGAACCATTTGTGGACCACTGGTTCACTGTATATATACTAATATACTCGTCCTTTGTAAGTGTTGACACGTAGTCATTAGAGGAAACCCGCTGCATTTTTTCATTAGCAGCAAGGGTCTTTTATATGTACTTTCTAACAGACAAAATTCCAGACGAGGCAGGTGATTTGTCTGCCACATGTTGGCTACGCTAGAGATACATGTAAATATTATGAACCCTCCATTAACATGCGCAGTTCCATAGGGGGCACACCCGGCGCACACACCCCACCCCTAATTTTCGGGCAATGGACATTTTTCTTGTAAAACCCTAAGCGCAAGTACAGGCCAACGCAGCAATTACAAGTTCCATAAGCACTTCTCCAAATTTCCGCCCCCCACCCCCACCACCACCACCACCACAACTCTGTTTACAATTGCTGGAACCGCATCTGATTAAATGTATGTTGTTTATGGTGTATTTGACATACTCTCAATAAACAGCTATCCGCTGTAAGTATTAAGTCTGTATTATGACATCCAATAGCCGATGATAAGATAAAAATCAGTGTGCTCTAGAGGCGTCGTTAAATAAAACAAACTTTATTTTTCCTTTACTCAATAAATAGCGACCCTTTGTAAGTATTAAGTCGTTATTATGATGGTAGCAGTTTTACAATAAGAAAACCAAATCTTGAGACATGTCATTGTAACTGCTTGGATTGAGCGGTATTATAATGTTTACATACTATACACAGTATTTACATACTACTGCAATTACAGATAGTTAAGTAAACAATGAGACTTGGATTTACAATCGAGATATTTTTCTACCTGCATACACACAGAGAACAGACCGATATAGCCCGAATATCTAGAGATGATAAGCTTTTATTAGCTGTTATTTTCTTTCTAGTAGTAAATATTTAGGTTGTTACTGGTGTAGTTGATTTCGTTATAGATTTCGTTGTTAAGTTTCACAATGACACTTTGATGAAAACATATTTTTCATAAACAAGACTGCTACCACTAATCACTAATAGCTGCTGAATAGAAAAAGATGATCTCTAACGTGGCCAGCATAAGGCAGACGAGGCGCTGGAATTTCCGCCGATTTGTTTTATATATTTTTTTCCGCATGATACTGATATTTATTATCTACATTGTTCTGGGTTTGCCTCGGCGTTATTCCCTCTGTTGCTACGCCCCAGGAATCGTTAAGGTATGACGTCACTATTAACCTTGACATTGCTAGGCGTCTTGCTTAATGTAGTCCGTTAAGAAAGAGATCTGTTTTTAGTAATTAATATAAACTACAGTAATGCAGGTGAAAATTTGTTTACAACTGAAACATGCAAATTGGCTGTATGTTGATCTGCTGACTCAGTCTTTGTACCATTCTCGCTATAATTAGTATGAAACTGGATCCATTGTGGATGTGCATGTTATGACTTGTGAGTGCGCACAAAAATTTGACGTTAGACGGGATGTAGGTTTAAAGTTGCATAGCTAACAAATTTAGTGGTCAACATATAAATATTTTGTAGCAGAATGATTACTAACTTATTACAATTATTAAAAATGCTATTCTTATGTCTCTTCTGATATTTATGAGAAATTCTACAACATGTGTTATGACATAGAAATAACATTGGAATGCATGCAAAAATCTATGGTAGTGTGCAACCTTAAACAACCAATCCATTTTTTCAATGTGACGTCACCATTACGTCATAATCACTGTGACGTTGTTAAACAAACAATCATTTTCTTTTTATGAACGTCCAACACGCCATGTGCAGAGACAGAAGTGTAAACGTTTTGTGACGTGTACACGTTGATGTTGCCATGCTGTAACTGAGACAAATATTATAACTTCTGTGTTCAGCATTTAATCAAGATAACGGACAGATGTTCATACTGTAACTGAGACAAATATTATAACTTCTGGGTTCAGCATTTAATCAAGATAACGGACAGATGTTCATACTGTAACAGACAAATATTATAACTTCTGGGTTCAGCATTTAATCAAGATAACGGACAGATGTTCATACTGTAACTGAGACAAATATTATAACTTCTGGGTTCAGCA
>JAULBS010050306.1:0-23460 GCA_032355785.1 Symmetromphalus regularis
ACGGAAAATAGCCCAAACTGCATATGGGTCCACTGAGAAGGATCGATCCGACGACCGACCGGTTCACAGGCAGACACACTACCGTTTGAGCTAGATCCCGCTCCCCGCCAGGCTTTGGCAACCAAGTCGAACTTCCGTTGACCTGTTACTTACGCTGAAATAAGAAATATTAGAAAAAACTGGTACGACAAAGTCATACCCCTTCAGAAAGTGGTACGGCAATGACTTTAGCCTAGGTGGGCCATTACAGGCCCGTACGCAGGATTTTCTTTAGGAGGGGTGCGTTTGTGAAGGTCCGAATGTTTTATGTTCGTTTTTAACGTTATTCTAGCAAATTAGCGTAAATCCAAATTTGCATTTACGGACCTCGACAGATTTATGAGGGTGCGTTCCCACCCGTCGCTCCCCCCCCCCACACTGCGTACGTGCCTGCATTATTCATTAATATGTTGCTCATTAATACCCAGCCCTGCGTCCTACCGGGTATTGACTTGAAGTAGTTTTATAACGTGCCCACGTCCAGTTTGGTTCGGGCACGCTCCCCACGGGCCCAGTGTCATTAGACAAGGGCACTGGGTCCGGGGATAACAGTTAGAAGAAAGGGAGAAAAGCACCGGGTATTGCCCGTTTTGCCAGTCAGCCTCTGACACTCGCCGCTGGTAAGTATTAGATCAAATCTCAGTCGAGGCATGGACTTTTTAATCATGCCGATTGAGACAGATCCCTTCCGTTCTTTAGCTTTAATGACGTTGTCCGTGACTATAGGTATGACGTCACTATTAACCTTGACATTGCTAGATGTCTTGCTTAATATAGTTCGTTAAGAAAGACATCTGTTTTCAGTAATTAATATAAACTACAGCAATACAGGTGAAGATTTTTTTTACAAGTAAAATATACAAACTGACTGTTTGTTGATCTATTGACTCAGTATTTGCACCATTTTGCTATAATTAATATAAAACTGGATCCATTACAGTTCATGTAATCAGTTTCCGGGCTAAATCTAGAATCTGTCTATTTTTGTTCGGTTTGTTTACAACGAATCTGCGCACAAGTAAACCTTGACATCGGAATAATTTTTTATGTTACAAAAATACAAATCTTCACTTTCAGAAGACAAAATTAGAAAAAACATGTAAAATTTACTAAAAATTTAATTTTAAAATGTTGATACATAACATTCATTTGGCATTATAGATTCACTAAATAACGTGCAACATCAATGCATACCAAAATAAGCAGCAAGTGTCACTGGCAGAGCTCACAAACATGACATTGTGTCGTCTGCCTAATAAATTTAGAAAGTCACGTGACATATGTTTTACTGTTCTACAACTAGACTGTAACTTTCTACAAATAGACCGGCTCCGGAGACGAATTCCAAAAATATCCACATCCGAACAGGTAGGGATTTCTTTTTTTTAAATATATAAACAGATAAGATTTGAAAGATTTGTTGGTTGATTTTAATAGTAACATAACCAAGGCAAAATATTCTGTTACATTGATCGTGCAATTACAACTGCATGTGCTCAGAAGCTTTTCTCCCTTAATAGACAGGAAATTGATTACTCGAGGATACTTAGAACTCACTGGCCAATTCAATCTAAGCCACAAATTTATTCCAATTGAAACTTAATCTCACTTTGTATTCCATGGCTACTCTACAAACTTTTTAATGAAAAGTGCTGCAAATATTCTTGTCTGGGTTTACACTGCAGCTATTACATTTTAGTTTTCAATTTTACATTATTTTATTTATTAGTTATTATTATTATTTTTTCTTAAGTATTCATGGACAAAAATAAATATTTGTCCTTTGCTTTGTATTTGTGATACTTAGGGTATTCTGTGTATTTGTAAGATTTCTATTGGTCACATGTGGTAATAAGCCATGTTTATTTGGTTAAATACAAAGTGAATTTATTTACCAGAAAATGATATGATTTTCAGAGTCCAAGAATACCGGACATCTGGAATTAAAATGTATTACTAAAACAAGCCTGGAAATAATTTTTTGAGATGTGCCTGTCAAAATGTCCTATGTCGATCAATTTGTGCCGGTCAAAAACGAAAACGTACCTGTCACCAAATTAAATTGAATATTATAAAATTTAATATTGAAATAAATAAATACTACTTTTAAAGAATAAAGTGTTTAGTTTTTTATTGCAGACCTCATCACAGATACTTTAACTTCGAATTATCTTCATGTTTCAACCATATGGACACATTTGTTTGTATCAAATCATCACTTCAGCAAAGTACTTCGTATATGCACAAAAAATTTTGCGAATAAAATATACTGTAAAAATCTCGAACATACTAATAGAGCTGCTAATTCAATTACATGCAAACTTATTTCTGGTTTGGCTATGAACACTGTACACTAAATTCATAATACATTCAACAAGGTATCGACATTTCGTACAAATGCGGAATTCAGTTCTTTGTTTTTACAAAGATTATATGTGATTATTCATTAATAATTATGAATATTCTTAGTTAATCTGAACTGAAACTTAAGGGTACAATAAATAAAAACTATTTGTCCAAAACGTTGCATCATGCATGTAGTCAATCGATAACAGGTCTTATCGGAAATATATATATAACACGTGGATAGTATGCTGATAATATCAGTATATAAATGAAACTGTAACTGAACAAAAGTTTGGTAAATGTTCCTTTTTTTATTATTTGGGGGACGTGGTCATGAAAATAATTCCTCGCGAATACAATGAAAGCTTGATCGCAAATTTTTTTAAGCCTCGAAAATAATTGTATATATCTATAAGGTATTGGAATGTTATGTTCTAACAAGCTTTTTCTCAAAGGTAGGATGGTTTAAATACGAGGTATCAACAGAACTTACAAGTACTGGGAGGCTATGTTTTTTGTTGTTGAAAAAACTGTGATTTTGTTCAACATCTTGGTTTCATGACCATTCACGTGACTTCAGCATGCTGACGTCACATATTTTAGCAGCATATCCAAATCCCATTTACACCACTAATTCTATGTTATCAACCGATATCATTTAATGACACTGATGGGGGAAGGGACAGGTGGACGTTAACAAAAATCAACAAAAGTTTTGGAGACTTCAAGCTAAAGTTGCTGGTTATTTAGGTCATTAGCAGGTTATTTTGGTCATTTGGAATATGTCAGCCAATTACGGATTCGGGGAGTCCAAAGTATTATTTATATTCATTGGGCTTGATCGGGTCTATTAATAGATTTTCCCGGTAAATGCAGTGGTGACTGTTCAGTTTTCACTAGGCATAAGGAAGCATGTGTATGATCTTGAAACTCTGCAAAATATGTATTTTAAATGTACAGCATCGAACTGATTACACACAAAAAACCGAGCACTTATTTCCAGGCTTACTAAAAGTTGCCCAGGTATGTTTCTAAATTAATTCTTATAGTATAGAAAAGGTTTTAATTAATATATTTATATTTTTCAGAATTCTTAGCTATGGAACAGGCAGTGCAGCAGCATCTGCTAAATGCCACCAAAGTTATTGAAGACCAGGTGGATGCAGAGATTGGACGATTGGATCAAATGGATGAAGATGACCTTGATGTCCTACGGCAGAAAAGACTTGAAGACATGAAGAAGTCTGCCCAGCAGAATCAAGAATGGCGTGCCATTGGGCATGGACAGTACTCCGAGATATCTAATGAAAAGGAATTTTTTGACGAGTGCAAAAAAAGCAAGAATGTTGTCTGTCACTTTTATAGAGACAGTACATTTCGTTGCAAAATAATTGATAAACATATGGCACTTTTGGCACCAAAGCATATTGAAACACGATTTTTGAAGATTGATGCTGAAAAGTGTCCTTTCTTAGTGGAGCGACTTAGAATCAAGGTTTTGCCAACAATTTGCATTGCTAAGGATGGTAAAACAGTTGATTATATCGTTGGTTTTGATGAACTTGGTGGCGTAGATGACTTTCCAACCGAAATGCTTGAATGGCGTCTGGGATGTGCAACTTGTATAAACTACCAAGGAGACATTTTAAACCCTCCTGGTTTAGATGAAAAGAAAAGCAAAAGCATTCTGAAAATGACGAAGACAAAGAAAACAATACGGGGTGGCAATGATGACGACAGCAGTGATGAAAATGATTGGTGAACAGACAATTTGCATGATGTAAATTGTTGTGTAGAATTTGTGAATTTAATTGATATAACTTTGGTAAATTTAAATTCACCGTCTTCAGTAGATTACATAAATGTACTATTTAATATTCTTCTTCAATGACAATAAATTATACTCTTTAAAGACAATTACCATGAGATTTTCTTCATTTCTTTCCAATTTCAAGCAGGCCTGTGAAGTGAGATAAATAATTCCATTTGCATATTGCTTGTACAAAGTATATTTTACATAACCCATTTTTTGTTTGCACTAAATTTACGACATCGTTTATGAGGAGTTTGTTTTATATTCAGCATTATTTGTGTTTCTAGATTATAACTTGTTGGTTAACAGTGAAACCAATCAACTGAAGTCTGTTTCAATGTTACGTTTTGCATAACCCATTTATCCATTCCACAAATTTTAAATTTTATCAGATAAAATGCCTTTTAGTTTATTGAAGGGCAATCACCTCTAAACTTATCTCACTAGTGACTTAATCTCAGTGATGTTTGCCATTTTGAGCACTAACCTTTACTTTCTATAATCTTGCAGTGTTTAGGACTCATTGAAAGATTTTAATCAGTTGTTAGGTAAGAAACTTGTGTTGTGACGGTCTTCAGGGGAATCCCACTAGCAAAGGAATTACTTGTAGAATATTTAAGGAAACATTAGAACTAGAACCATATTTTATATACTGGATAAAACAATGTACACATTTTTCATTTTAAAATTTCAAATGATTTTTTACCAGTTGAAAAGAGGAGATAGACATTTTATATGAAAATAGAAATTGTACGCTTTGCAATAATAATATTAATGGAGATGAATTTCATTATTTATCTTCAAGTGCCCTGTTTTGGTGGGTGCATAGATCGGGTGTAAGGATATGCTTTGTGGAAGATCTATGAGGTCGCCCGTTTTAGCGTAGAAAATGTAAACAAACCGCTGTCACGTACACAAAAGATTTGTCAAAATAAGCACAAAACAAGTCAATAGTCCACATTTGAAATTGGTACACATCTGAATTTAGTATATTTCTTAATACATTTTTAAACGGAAGTCGTTTACATAATTTTAAAATAAGTAAAAAAATTACTTGTCAGATGTTGTATTGTTGTCTGTCAGCTCAAATCATGTGATTGCCATGTGCTTGATTTTCTAAAGTTCCTTTACAGATCATTGCCAAAAATATACGTATCTTATAAGTTTTTTTTAGTGTCATTGAATCATGAATGTGATTCAAATGCAAAATAATGTACTTTTAGTTTTTCCTGAATTAACAATTATAAATTGAACTAACTAAATAACTTTATTGTCTGTTCCCAAACAAGTCATCAAGCAAGTTTGTGCCTCTTGACTTATATATGTAATTTTAACTTAATAGTTTGCTACTCATCGGTTTGTATCTGGACAATTTGTATTTATTTTTTGTTCCTCTGATGCCCATGAGTGTAAATAAAAGTTCGGTCACCCTCAATTTTCAGCAATAAACTGGTTGTTAACTATAGGCTGGAACAAGAAACAGCCGAATGAGTCTACTAAATGGGATCAATCTAACCAGATATTTTGTTTACATTGCTGAAAAGTTAAATGCATGTTAATGGTAATTATTTAAACCAGACATTTTAAAGCAGTGTCATCCACATCATATTTTTTCTTAAAAAAGGGAGAAAAAAAAAAGCTAAACTGCATGCAAGAGAAAAGGAGAGGGATAACCAATTGTAGAATAATGGCACATTATTAAGTTCACACCCGTCTACTGTACATAGACTAGACTACTACTTTTGATACCCGGCTAGATACTTTAAAGTGAGATGTAACTCTGAAGATGCAATCTATAGTTCAGACATTTTATAAACTGCTGCATTAAAACTTGCAATTTCAAAGTTTATGTGTAAAATTAGTTGTCAGTGCACAATATGTGGGCTAGGTTTCAAACTTTTTCTGTGATGTGCCTCCAGTGCTTGCTTACGTACAAAAATGTTGAGTTAATGAGATTTGTAAATTACAGACGTTTTAAATAAAATTGATTTAAATGGATATTAAATGTGTTTTTAACATTTTGTACAGATTCACCTTGACGTAGAAAATATTGATCTCTTGTAGAAGCTGAACGTTAGTTACAGAGTACATCACACTTTTTACTAGAATACAAACACATTTTACAAAATCACCATGACAGTTAACTGTAAACACAACATAACACACAATGAAAGAACACCTTTATTCCACTTTGCATACAATTCCTTCACATAAACATACAAGAAATCGCAGATGACTCCTCCAAAAATAGTAATATATGTATATGAATACTTGTGTATATCATTATTGAATTCCCATCTGGCTGCCAGTGATAACTGGAAGATTATCTCATAAAAGGGTGGGACAAGCAACAACACAGGTTGTTGAGATGCTGCATGTCAGTTTTGCTTTGAAATTACTGTTAATGGCCAAAAGACCGCTGGAAAGACTAAACTGATTATTCTAATGTGCATGTTATTCAGTTATGCAAAAAAACAAAAACAATATATATTCTTTATTCAACAAACAATCCAGTTTTCAATATGCTTTGATCACAAAATTATTTTTTAACACTTTATCAAACATATTAAATTTACTTTTTGATTACTTTAATTTACCAGTTCAAAACTGGATATTATGCAATGAACAGACGTTTTCAAATTGGGCATTTTCAAAAATTACCAAATTTGTTAAATAAAATAATTTTAAAAATCTTTGTTTAGTATAGTTTTTTTTTATCAGCAATACTAAATTTTTCCAGCATTTAACAACTTGTGCAAATAACATTGAGAAAAAAGTACTTTATAAGAAAATTAACTATGGCTTAAAAGGTAATTATGGAGATAAGAACCAAAGCCAAAAAGATTAAAATCAAAAGACAAACACCCGTATGTAAGCACTAAAATGAGTATATATGTATATATACACATATAATATACGATATGAATGTGCATACGTCTGTATGCTCGGTTCATGACGGCATACAAAACACCATATAGAAACCAGTTTACTGTGATCAAATACTTGAGGTTTCTCATTATGCACCTGGCAGGAATAAAATAAAATCATTCAAAATATTTAATAGGGATCTTCCAACTCTAGGTTCATTAATTTGATACTCAATGCCAGTTTTATTAACTGGAAGATGAAATATCCCTATCAAATATTACAAAATAAATAACAATATTCTCCCATCCCCTATTAAAACTCTTTTAAAGATAAAGTTTTATTAAACATTGCCTGAAATTTGTTATTAATAAAATATTTAAATACAAGTGTGAAACATTATGCAGTTTTGTTATTTATAAATAAACATAACACAAGAAGGAAAAAAAATCAATTACTAGGGAATATCTGTTAAAATCTTGAAACACTACATATTTTTAAAGTTTTATTTATTTTTTAATTAAAAGAAATTACAGTAGCACTATAATCAATATAAATGAATAAAAGTATGGTTACTATTTCAGAAGTTCCACAAACAAGGCATACACATTTTCATCTTGGTTTACAAGAATGGAAAGATAGCATATTAAGACTCCTTTGTTAATTGTGATAGTTGTTCTAAACTCACCTTGAGATCAACTTGACTTTGTTTTGTGAAATTAAGCTCGTCATGATAAACTTGCCAAATATTTTTAGTGATGGAATGTGATCTCTTAAAATTTATTTAAAACTAAATCAGATGCATTATAAATGAATGGGGATGGGAGAAAAATAAAACAAAACAAAAAATCCCTTAATTATTAGGTAAACTTGTCTTCATAAATGTCAAAAAGACCTCAAAATAAATGCAGTGTATTATATAAATATGTATAAATATATAAAAACAAGATTGTTTTAATATTAGAAATAAGGCACTATCATTATTGTTGTCTAAATAGGTTATAACTATTTTCTTGCTTACTTGGCAATAACTTCTCAACTGCAACTTTTAAAAAAGTGCAATATTGAAGTATGTAATAAATTTGTGTATTAGGTTTGAGCAATAAGTAAGAACATAAAGAAAACTTTTCTGCAAGTTCAACCAAATTTGCTGATGTTGAACTTTTAGAAAAGCAAAAAATATATGTCGTAAGTAAAATCAAATGTTAAAAACAAAATTAACTTGTAAATAAACATTAAAATTAAAGTATATAAATAAGTAGTGGCTAATCATAAAACTATCAATGTAAAGCTGTAATAATAAATGGTTTACACAGATTAATCTGCAAAAAATATTACATATTACTTTTAAAAAAATAGGCATGACATCTGCTTGTTTTAGTTCGAAAGTGTTAACACTGTGCACTTTTTCATTTTACACCCATTACACCCATTTATTGAACTGGGTTTTTAAAATACAAATTTTTACCTTAGTATTACATAAAAAAAATCAACAAAATAAAAATTGGGTAGCAAGTTCTTAATCTCTGGTTGACAACGTATGGGTAAATGTGATAAACTATTTATTTATGTATTTATTTAACGACCCCCCCCACACCCCCTCCATCACAAAAGTAAACACTGGCTATTGGGGATAATATGATGAAGCATTTCTTATAAATTAACCAGACCCTACATCTGTATCGGAAGTTTTATTCAATGGATTTAAGCTCCTATTTGTGGCATGAAACAGTCATGTTAGCCATATATAAAGAGTTCCATTATGAGAATATATGGCCAAAATAAACCCAGAATATTAAGGATAACAGAATATGTAAAGAAAAACTGTAAGGCACAAAATAAACATAAGATGTCAATTTTAAAACTTAATTTTCATTTGGTTGTACTTTTCATAATTATTATTTTTCTGAAACAAAACTCATGTCACTTGTTCTAGATTTGCATTAACATTTTTAAGTAGCCAAATTAAAAAAAAAAATCCAATTAGGGAGGGTTTGTGAGGATGAGGTGACAAAATAATCATCCCCATCCGTGACATACATAACACATAGCAGCATCTCAATAATCTAATATGTATTTTAAATAAAGTACTTTCAGTTGAATAGATCTAGATATTCTTCTGTTCTAGGAATTTTGTTTAAAACAAGCTAGCCTTATTTAAACCTTTATTTGAAAAAGTATGTATGTTTAATAACCATTTATAAATTTGTAACCTGAAATTGGTGATAGGCTACCATAAATAAAGTAGGTGGTTACATTAAAATGAAACATTTCCCAACCCTTTGATCTCAACAAAATCGACCTTTTGGTTACATTTTGAAAACTACATGAGATCACAACTTATGAAGATAATACATAAAAAATATATCACAGATACAAAACCACTACTTTAAAAAAAAAAAAAAAAAGCAGTATGAATTGACTATGGATACTAAGGGGCATCCATAAAGTATGTACACCCAGTAAGCTTTCAGATGTAACACACAAAGAACGAACAAAGGGTTTCTGGACAGGTTATGCACTCTCCAAAAAACATGCCAGTGTTACAAAAATAACAAGCATTATTTATTTTAAAATGTAGTTGTTTGTTTCAAAGTATTTATGCCAAATGCCAGTTTATAATTTTATCCAGTATACTTTTCAGTGAAGAAGATTAACATGCACGTACAAAGGAGAGTGGTCAGTGATAGAAGGGTACAAAAGGTATACATGGGATGTGTTTTGTTGTGGGATTTTCAGCATACGTACTTTATGGATGGCACCTATACCCACAGAATGTTCTCAAGGGCCTTAGATACCGGCCAAAAAGGTTAGATGATTTTGCCACTGGAAGCAAATCCGAAGGATTCATTCCCATGATGTATGGGTAAAAGACATAACTTGTTTTCACATTACCAATTTATTACTGACAATATGCATTGGGGTGTGGAAGGATAGAAATGCATACACTAGCAAACAATGCATCTGCCCCAGACAACTTCATTAACAATTGTCAGAAGTTAATTTTTTTACAAATTAAGAAGCATAGCATAAAAATATAATATTTTGTTAGAATATACCTTCCACAAAATGTCATTAAACTACTGTTGGGATGTTGAAACAGTCTAATGATACTGTTGTTTGTCACTGCCTAGGTTTAACTTTTATCAATTTGCTTTCAAGTTGAAAATTTAACGTCCAGTCAAATGTCTTCTTTGATTCTTAATTAGTACTTTTTAATGATACATTCTGTAAAGTCTCAGCAGCAAAATTAAATTTACACTGTTCTCCGTCACACTGTCAAATGTTGCAGATGTTTACCAAATGTTTAATATTAAAGACTGAATGATATGTGATAAGTATTGATGGTAATTTCAAAATGGTCCCTCTTGTAGTATTAATCAAATTATCAGAAATCTTAGTAAAGCAAGACAAACTATTCAGATGGTGGTCAGCTGTCAAATGTTAACCCGGTGAATTGGCAACATAAAATTTTAACAGTATTTTTAAGTCAAAGATTGCTGCCAATGCATTATCTATTAACCTATTAAATGTCTACTTAATTAGATGGAAAATTACTTGGACCAAAACATTTTTAACACTTGGGTATACAAAAATGGGAATATCTACTTCCTGAAAAGCGAAATGATGTAAACCCATGACCAGAAAACCAAATGGCATGCTCACATATTTAGTTGTGTCTACCACATTAAACATATGAATACTTACACAAAGGTTAAACACCAAAAATCTACTGACTGAACATATGATCATGCTAGTTATAACCAACACTGCTACAAAAAGGTAACCTCTCCGCTAGAATGAAAACAATATTATTATTATTGGCAATGATCTAAAAATTGATAATATGTGCTGATGTCACAGTAGATATATCATCCTGGAAATTTGTTCTCAAGGAGTAAACGTACTAGGATACAAGGTCCTCCAGATCTTTTATTCTAGGAATGAGGTTCCTGTTTCAGTTTAATTAATTAAACCCAGAACAATTTATTCACAGATCTTATCACTGACATTAATACATTTAAAAAAAACCATGATGAATCATTTAAAAAATGTATACAGTAATTTAAAGTTGGTTTTAAAATTTATTGCTTTAAATAAATATGGATGGCACTGTCAATTAAAATGTTCAACTCTTTTCATTCCTCTCCATTTGAAAACAGCGGGAGAGCAAATCACTGCTCTCCTTAAAATCATTCCAGGTTAGAAATTTCAACAAAAGAAGTTATTTTGATTTTCAATTTTTGAAATTATGAGAGCCAAGTGTAGGAAGACATGCTACTTTCCAGTGAGTGTTAGCCGAGTACAAGCAGTTACTTATAATAGAAAGAACTGCTATCGAAAGCTCAGTGTGTGAAAAAAGTAATTAAAGGGAGCAAAAAAAAATTTTGGATTTTTTTTTTACACATAATAATTTACAGGAAACCAAAATAGGTAATTTGTGTGTGCTAAAAATGATTATTAACTTTAACCCTCAGCTATTTATCCGGTTAAAATATAAATATCAGACCTCTGGTGACCATATATCAAATAGTAATTGTACTGTAAAAGAGCATTCTCAAGAAAAACTAGTAATTTCTCATGTTCTCAACACATCAAATTAAAACAGCAATTTGTTTGGGGGTCACTTTATTTCATACTGGGAAAAGATTGGCACCAGTTGAAACAAAGTAGAGGCATGTCCCAAGAATTATATAACTGATTGTCAAAACCTATTTTGCATAATTTTCATATCGTAAAATAAAATCTCATTTATAATGGGTACTTTGTTTTGTAAGCAGGTTACATATTCATTCTGCTGTGAAACATGAAACTGAATTCTGTTAAAATTTGCTCTCCTGGTCATGGTAAAACTGAACTTTCAACTTATATGCAGAGTGAATTGGGATAACCAACCTCAAACCTCCAAATAAACCAAGATTAACAGTAATATACTGAAAGTAATAAATAATCAGTTACTTTCACATATTTAGTAGTTGAACTTCTTTGGCTTTTTTTGTTTTGTGTTCATATATACATTTTTTTTTTGCTGCATATATGCAAATGCCAATAAAATATTTTCATCGAACAAAATAAAATATGAAAAATAAATTTATACATAAAAAAACAAACATGCAATTTGTAGACTCCAATATGAAAATACATATATATGATAAGAAAGTGAATTTTCATAACAAAAACAGCAATAACAAATGTGGCCTGAAGTTCTTTACTTCCCCACCCTATCAGCCTAGACCTACTAACATAGAGCCTTATTTGCATAACAAACACTGCGCAGCCATCAGGGAATTCGCTTCTAAGTAGAACCAGTGTACAATAACAATACACTTGTTATACTCTTTGATAATTGTATATAATCATTGCAATGTGATTTTCCAAAAAATATTAACATAAACTAGGGAATGGCAAAAAATAAAAAAGCACATGCTTCAAATTAATAAACAAAAAAAATCATTTTTTCAATAGAAAAAACCCAGAAAGTCAACATTCAGTGCTAACTGGAACAAAGCAGCCCAAACGTTTTCAATAAAATAATATATATCAACATCAAAACTGAGAATCTCTTCAAACATTGTAAAAACATTAATCACTGAAAAACAATTATTGAAAGAGGCCCAAACCGGATATTGGAATATTACAACATGGCTAGTGCATGTATGAAGTAAGTATTAAAACAGGATATTGGGCATTGCTGCATATTTTTTTTAATCAACAAGTTGGCAGACAATCAAAACATATTAGCTGAATATTAGAAAAAATAACATTGCAAAACATCAATTAAATATATATATATATAATTGTATATGAAAAGTGTAATTAATAGAAAAGTTTTTCAAAAATAATACAGAATAATACCAAATAAAAGAAACGCCTATTGTCCACAGTTTTCAACCTACCACCAAGAATGGGTTAAATAACTGTGCTAAATACTGGACAGGCAAACTTGTAAAATGCACAACTATACCCTGTGTGGACAACAGCACTAGCTGTCTGCTGGTTTTTTCATCAACATTTTCATTGTGCCATCATCAAAATAATACCCCTTTTCAAAGATATGTTAAAAAAAATGCAACCCCAAAATAGCAGCTTCTAATACCAACTTAAATACTTAACTACACGCTGGTTCTATTGTCCACACTATTGTCAAAATGTTGTTTTTCTTAATGGTAAGTCGTCTATAATCACAAAACCAAATAAAACATTATGGCATAATAATTAAACTAAAAGCTTGAATAGCAATACATACAGTTAGAGCACCAAAAATGATATATGTATAACAATTCCCTGGCTCCAGCATGTCGTGTGCGGGGGGAGAAGACTCCCAAATAAAAACGGTCTTATTAACGTAACAACACTCAATATTAGTCATCAACAATAACTGGTTTGACCTCGATCAAATATCCATTTAAAACACTGCCATTTGTCAAGAAAAAACCATATTTTTGTTTAGTACAATGCTGATAAAATACTCTTTGTTAACATCTGTATTATGGGCATTCCTATGACATGCACAGTATTAATATTATATTCAAATTTGATCACATACACAAATGGCTTCTTCCTAATAAATGGTAGGGTTGTTAACACTACTAAGCCCTAAAATGGTCTGTTTCCGTCAACAATGTCAAATAAGGCCATAAAAGACATTTCAGAGTCAGTTTTCTTTTTCCTTTTCCTTCTTAATTTGTGCCATCTTTAATAATCTTCACAAAACTTAAACTTAAAAAGTTTCAACAAAATGCCCATACAAACTGAATGATATTTGAGTCCAAACTTTTAAGTTCAAGCCTAGTCATTTTAATAATTATAAGACCATTTTTTAACAATACCCCAAAGATGGATAATTTTTATTTGCTCTTTGAATGTTCAGAAACAAACATATTTAGGACTTGTGATAGATTACACAACTATCTTACCCTTCTCTATCCTGTTAACACATTTGGATGTAAACTGCTATTCTGGCATTCATCTCACAAAAATGTATTTTCAATAGTAAATCGATAAACGACAAAAAATTAATTTCCAAACACTAAATGCAAACATTTCAAAAACCTTAAAGTTGGCAATAATAAAACATCTCAAAATTAAACTTTTTTGAAATATTACAAGTTAAATTCAAAACTGGAATTGAAAGAACATGAACACCATTAAAGTGAATGAAAAAAGTCGTTGTGATTCTAAAACTAGATTAATGTCTCTGTAACCTCAAAGACTAAATATGTGGTAGTGAAAATGTGCTCAAAAGGGAGCAGCACTTTCTCCATCATTAAACTGCACTCAAAAAATTTGCTGGATAAAATATAATTCTGGAATACCTTTGAAAAACGAAATATTCACAGTCTTTCTTTCTCCTTAACAGCCCTAAGGTTACTCAATAGTATAACTAATATATATGAAAAATTAACACAGTAAATAATCAACAATCTTTTGATTAGATGCATACACTAAAATAAGTATGGTGGGTAGAAGTATTAAATGGTCTTGTATACAAATGAATGTTTCATGAGCAATTTTCGCTTCTAAATATTAGCATATGCAAATAACTGGTAAAAAGTGAAAAAAATTATTAAATTAATACAACTAACACAGTATTGGTTAACATCAGAAAATATACTATTATCTTGATGTAAAGCTTATCATACTATGAACACTAAAAAAAAATCCCTTAAGGCACCGCTAAAAAAAAAATCAATTCAAAAAAACAAATAACCTTTTTTAAAAATTCCTAAAATAAATCAACTAAAGAAAGAAAAACAAGGTCATGTTAAGACTGAGTATATGTGACTAGAAATAAGCATATTTGCATATGTATATATATGAATTGGCAATCGGAGACCACAATATTATGGTTACACTGCAACCCACCCCAGTGTCAGATGGTGATAATAAAATCTGGAAACTGTTAACAATCTGACTACACAGTATAAGTATACTTATGTATAATATATATATGTATATATATAGTGCTTCAAAAATCTAACTCATGTCAACAGCGAGATTACCAATGTCAATCATCACTTTGCATTTAGTATAATCATGTGACAAAAAAATATATATTAACAATACAAGGGTAAACTGTAAACATAATTATAATATAAACTAAAGGAAGTTAAGGGATCCAATAATAAAAGCCCTCATTAAGGAGGTAACATTGGCACATGAGTTAAGTGATATATAAAGTGTTCAATACCAGCACATGGTGATTATTCTTGGCGAGGGTCACAATGTAGCCCTCTGATGTTATCTTCAAACCACAGCAACGACTCACTTTAACGTATGGGCATTGAAATTCACCTATCAGTGATCCATCACGCTGGAAAACAGCCACGTGAAATCTGTTGCCATGGCTATCACCAATAAGGACATCTCCTGCATCACTGATATCAATTCCGTTTGGATAATTTGTGATATTTTCACAACCAATCCGACGTGCGAACTGCCCATCTTCATTGAAAACTACAACACAGTGGCCCTAAAAATAAAACAAACAATAGCTTTAACAAAACACCTGTTACAAAGAACTCTTTTTGATTTAATCAGAAGAAATCTAATGATGTCACTTAGGCAGTTCTTTTAATTTACCATCACCACTGGCTGTTCAAGGATACAAGGTGATGAGATACGACTATTTTGTATTCATTAACCAATATAACAAAAACAAAATTTTGTATTCACAGATACAATTATTTGGTAAGTGTCAACTATAAATACCATATTAACTGAAATCTCCCCATATTCTCTATCTCTGTTTAGTGAGGGTGATATATAAAGTATGAATGAAATGTAAAGTTTGTTTTATTTAATGATGCCTCAAAGAGCACATTGATATTTATCTTGTAATCGATTATTGTACTTCAAACATATGGTCGTTCTGACATACTTCTTTAGAGGGAAGTCGCAGCCGTTACATAGGCTACTCTTTCCGATGAGTAAGGGGTCTTTTTAAAGCACTTTCCCACAGAGTGGACACCACATACCACAGCCTTTGAAGAACCAGCTCTGGATCACTGGTTAGAATGGAAAATAGATTAAACTGCAAATGGGTCTACTGAGAAGAACTGATCAGCTGATCCATAGGCGGACAAGCTACTGCTTGAGCTACGAATTCGGGGTTTCCACAAACAGCACCGTCAGATGTCTACACAATGTTGCAAACATTCCAGTTAAATATGTTCTAGACTTGTTTTCCCACATTAATTTATATTAAAAACAAAAACCAAAAACCAGAACTAATGCCAAACTGCATAATAGAACATGACTATTAAAAATGATTAAAAGTTTGCTTGGTGAAATCTTAAACACCTACCTTAAAATCACAAACAAAATATTCTTTTCCACTAACAGCAATATCAGAAGGCTCACGCATGTAGTCACTGCAGTCAAACCATTTGATTAGGTCACCAGACTCAGCAATACAAAACACAGTGGGTGAAACACTGTCAACAGCAACAACATGCCCTGAAAAGGAATAAATTTACTCGGTCAACATCAGTTTGTAGTATATATGTGCCTATAGTCTACTTAACCTGTAAGATAACTACAACAATTTATATATATATATTTTATTTTTTTTGTAAGATAATACTTTTGAAGAAAACTTTTATTTGTCAATAGAAATTATATTAAAACATTTTGCAATATGTAATGAATTCATTATCACCATTTAATGTCGGACATATGCTGATTTATCCGACTGGCTGTGTTATTATGTTAATTTCTGTGAAATATGTGTTTCAGCTCTAAAAATTCAGATCATCTTGCAAAGGCAATTTAGTACAAACAGTAAATACTTGATAAATAAAAAAGCCAATGTCGATTAATTTCGAAGAAGTTTGTTGTAATAATTTCTTTTCAAATTGTATAATGAACAAAAAATAGTCTTGATTTGATGGTTCAGAAATCACATTATACAAGTTTGATTATGAAAAACCCCTTTATCAATCTGTTTTAATATTTTATTAGCCAGTTAAGACATCACGATTTACAATACCTTGCTGGGTAATAGCCAGTCCAGCTACAATATCAATATAGCGTATTGCTATTTTCTTAATGAAATGACCATTCTTGGTGAAGATCTGCATGCGTGAGCGCTCGTTTCCCCGGTCACAAACAACAAACTTTCCACTACTTCTCATCACAGCAACCTTTCTTGGATACCACAGTTGACCTTCCTCACGACCTTCAAATCAAATGTTTAAAAACTATAAAACTAAGCTAAATCAGGGGTAGCAATTAAGTATCCTAAAAGTGTTACTAATTTGCACACAAAAATAAAGTCCACCCCCTCTCATTTATTAGTAGGTATCATGTTAACGAAACATATAAAATGTATGAAACATTTGTAGCCCATTTGAGAAGATAAACCTTTGCTAGAAAGTTATTCAAGAAACATAGGATGAAATTAAATTGAGAATAATTAAGTTAGAATCAAAAATATCTGCTTTCGGGTTAAAGACAATCTGAAAGTTTGTTTTAAAAGTTGTTTAATTTTGAAAGATAAATACCTGGTATGCCAAACTGATACTTGAACTCTCCAGTCTTCTCAAAGACTTGTATGCGATGATTATTTGTATCAGCAACAATAATATCTTCATCTAACCCAAGACAAAAGCCATGTGGTGAATTGAACTGTCCTTTACCAGGACCCAATTGTCCAAATTTACACCTGTAAAAAATACACACCTTTTCATAGTATTAAAACACCAAGACATATTCATTAAAAAAAAGAGATGTAAATTAATGTTGATGTATGACAGTTAAAGGTGCCATATTTATACCTGTGTGCAGCACCTTATTCTCGAAGCTGGTCTTAAACTTATATGTAGGTTACATGCACATAATAAGACTTTTTTTCAAATTCAACTCTTTCAAAGATAAAATATGTATTTGGAAACGAAAATTTCCTGTTCAAAAAAGTTTTAAAATGCTATTACGCATTTAGTGATAAAAAATATATATATATATATCCAAAATAACTTTAATATATGAATTAAGAAGAATAAAAGAACAATTTATTTATTTAACGATGCCCAGCACCCCACTCCCCAGCACAAAAGTAGACATCGGCTATTGGGGATCACACTGTGGTAACTTCAAAAGTTTTTTCTAACATATATACATTTTGTTTTCTAACACACAAATCAATGACTTTAAAACATAAAAAGAACAAACTTGTTTACCGTATCTGCATGGCACTCATCTTGTTTGCACGACGCACAGGAGGGAAAGGTTGATTAACGCTTGAAGGGTCAAATGTTGATATTTCACTGTCTATAAAACACAATCAGGGTTTGTTAAATGAAAAACAGTAAAATAAACACAAAAAAAAACTAATTATATTACAAATAAGAATAATACCAGTGCAAAATACTATATGAAAAATTTCTTTTGAACCAAGAAGTAACAAATTTATTATCAGTCATATACACTGCACATCAAATTACTACTTTTCCTTTATCATAATGACAATTTATGGGATTATTAAAGTTTGTATTAACTTTAAAAATAATCTAATTATTTTAAATATATAAATGTATAAGACAACAGAAAACATCTTTTTTTTCTTTATTTTTTTTTTTGAAATAAATAATTCCAATCTGAATGATTATTTTTTTTGTATTACAAGTATTAATACTTTTATGAAGTGGTTACCATCAACAAGAAAAACTTGATCTGGGTGCCCTCCGGGCAAAAGATTTGTGTAGAATTACAAGCAAATAACTGTGTAGAAAACCAACCTGATGGGCTGATCATAGTGTCCAAGCTACCAATGTTATCAAGGCTGTTCAGGTTACCAAAGGTGCCCATGCCAAGCAAAGGATTGCCCACTCCGTTGATAGGAGGAGTTGCCTGACTGCTAAACAAGTTTGCCAGTGACTCGAGGTTTTGATTCTGACTGCGTGTGGTCGACGTGTTCACGTTCAGCATGCTTGTCAGACCAGAGTCCTGCTGCAACATGTTAGGTGTGGTAGTCCTGCTGTTTGGAGCCGAAGAAATGGGTGGTGGGATGTTGCTTAAATTCAAACCCTGAACTACCTGGCCATTTAATGTTACCTGTCCTGGATAAAAAGAAAAATCAACCACATAAAAAAAAGAAGAAGATATAATTAAATGGACTGATGACATATTAACATCTTTCTTTTAAGTAACAAAAACCTAGATTAATAGAATATTATCAGATATAAAATGCTTTTGTACTGCAACATTATGCATTGATTATTTGAGAATTAATGTCATTCTTTACAAATAACTGTCTCTCCTAAAATAAACACTCATTTCTTTTGCTGTTAATTATACAATAAGCATATTAAAATGAAAAACTGATTTTGTAAATGCAAAATATCAGACTACAATTTCTAATACAGGGCTTCTAAAAAATTTTTTAATCCACTAGCCATGGGATCAGTGATTCTCAAAATTCACTAGCCCTACCTCCTAACACTACAAACTAAAAATAAAACTCAAACTTGACAATCGGATTGACTCGCTAATTTAGCATGATTTTCAAAAAATCGATTGCACAAAACACGCTTGTCTGCACCCTGATTCACTGTAAGATTAGTGTCACCGTTTCCAAAAACAAAAGAACAATAGATCTATCACTGTATCAGGTGGCGACCTACAAGAGTTTATTTACAAATTTGCCACGTGCGATTCACCGCCGATTGCTCAGACTCCGACTTCGCAGATGACTAACTCTGACAGTCAGAGTAAGACTAAAAACTAACAATCTAAAGTAAAATAATTATTACAATGTAATAGATAAAGATGGATAAATTAATTACTTATAATAACTGTATTTTAACGATAAAAGAACAGAAAAGTTTTATTTTGACCATAAGCCATTCGGCACTCTTCGCGATATTACGACATTTTTTATTAAACAGAAATCTTAGACTGCGGTTTTTTGCAGATTACGCTAGCAAACTATTTGACGTCTTACAAGCTAATAATAGTCAGACTTTGTTTATCGAAACGAGTATTTGGAGCGCTTATTTTGACCGGAAGAAAAAAATCTATAACGAAATCATTCGGCACTCTTCGGGATATTACGACATCTTGTCGAAAACAGAAATCCATAAAACACCTGTATGAAGCGGTCACAGTAATTTCCTGCTCTATAAAAGTTACAAGTTACCGGAAATGGGCAATAGCGGTGTGCTATTGTGAACCAATTAAAAAACCGTGAAGATAATTACCTTTGAAGGTTTTTTACTTTATTTGTTTTGTTTTATATTAGTTGAATATAAACGGTTACACGTAGGCCTACATGAAGATATTGTATAAGGAAGTGGAAAGTGATTATTTGGTAGTCCAACTGCAAAAATCACTAGCCACGGGCGTCGGGCTACGTATTCTAGAAACCCTGAATGCTTATATTTCTGTTCATAGTTTTTTTTCTTCATTTATTTTTCAAGGAGGATTACTCCCAATGTTTCAGTAGTACGGAAATTCGTTAATATGGACACATTTCGGAAAAAACGATACCTTCTGGATAAACGAGGTCTCACTGTATATATAATATATATATGTAAAGTCAAACCTTTCCTAGTGGCCACCTGTAATCAGTGGTCACCCACCTGAAGCAGCCACATTTCCCCCGCCCAAACAAATTTTAATGTAAATGCACTCGTAATAAGAGGTCACCTGTCTAACGTGGCCAGCGGCCATCTAGATTGGATCCCTGTAATTTCCTGCTCTATAAAAGGTTATCAATGCAACGGATTAAATTATGCAACAGCGACCAGTACTCTGTGACAAGTTACCGGAAATGGGCAATAGCGGTGTGCTATTGTGAACCAATTAAGAAACCGTGAAGATAATTATCTAAGCTATAGTATAAGGAAGCACTATTGACTAAACATAAATCAATGACCACCATACACAGTGAAAATACATTTTAAAATACTGATACAGTGTAACCTTTAGTAAGCAGCCATTTTTTATTATTCCCTTGGATGGCTGCTTAAGACAAGTCTGACTATATATAATATATATAAAAAAAATATATATATATATATTTGAATGTATCAATTTATTATATGGTTATTAGGAAAATTTAAATTAAAAAGAGCCAGAAAGGAATTTTATTTTTAAAATATGTGCTCGACCCATAATCCACAAGAATATTTAAAAGTGGATTTTTCTAAAACTTCTTATTTTGTGTTTCAGGGTGTGATGCTGAATGAAGACTGTTTAACACTTCCAAGTGAGCCCATCACAGAACCACAAAATATTCAAGTTACTGTGAGGGTAAGTTACTGTGATGATAAGTTACTGTGATGGTAAGTTACTGTGAGGTTATGTTACTGTGAGGGTAAATTATTGTGATGGTAAGTTATTGTGATGGTAAGTTGCTGTGATGATAAGTTACTGTGATGGTAAGTTACTGTGAGGGTAAGTTGCTCTGATGATAAGTTACTGTGAGGGTAAGTTACTGTGAGGGTATGTTACTGTGATGGTAAGTTATTGTGATGATAAGTTACTGTGAGGGTAGGTTACTGTGAGGGTAGGTTGCTGTTAGGGTAAGTTGCTGTGATGGTAAGTTACTGTGAGGGTAAGTTACTGTGAGGGTAAGTTTCTGTGAGGGTAAGTTACTGTGAGGGTAAGTTACTGTGAGGGTAAGTTGCTGTGAGGGTAAGTTGCTGTGATGGTAAGTTACTGTGGGGGTAAGTTACTGTGAGGGTAAGTTGCTGTGAAGGTAAGTTAATGTAGGAGTAAGTTACAGTGAGGGTAAGAGTGAAAAACAAAATGTGAATGTAACAGTTTCCGAGTTTATCGATGCCTATTCATCAGCTAGTCATATGACTAGATCAAATCTCAACAGATGAAATGAAATTGCAAATCTAACCATAATTTAAATCTGCACTTAAAAAGAATTACTTTAGTTGCAACATACGACTTGATTTTTCAGTCATCTTTTACCATTAGAGTAGTGGATACATAAGGGGATTTAAACCACCTTGGTTTTTCTTAGAAACAATTTTTCACTTCGTGTATAAAAAAAGGAGGAAATGAGCAGAAACGGATACTTACATATTTAAGTTCCCTGTGGTTCCCCACATAATTTAAAAAGTTAATATTGCCTTAAAAATGGAAAACTAAAATTGAACCCCCTCCTCTAAATTGAACTCCCTCCCCCCTTTCCTCCATATGATCAAGGAACATCTATTAGAAGAATTTAGTTTTTTTAATGCGTAACCATGAAGGTATTTTTTAAATACTGATAAATATTTTGACTATGTTCTATATTACAGGTAAATAAGATGTATGACGTGATGGTCAAGGGACGAGTCTACCACGTCTACAAAGACCCGACAAAGAACGAATTTATAGAGTTACCTCCCCTATGGCAGCCAACAATACGAATGAAATCTGAAAAGAGATGACAGACTGAATGATTCAACACAGAATAAAATAACATGCATGGTTCAGTTTAAAACGTCTTGTGTGATATGAAATGAGATCTAGTATCCCAAATCATTTAATGCATGAAAGTTTAATTCGTAATCAATATTTAGACAATTAGCCACTTAAATTATGTAGGACTATGCCTTTAAGTGTATAGCAGTGTTGAAAATTCATTGAGAATTGAGGTTGTCACCAGGGCTCCGAATTTTGAAAAGTTGGTGGACCAACCTTTTTTTCAAGTATTACCTAACTGCAAGTTGTTTATTCATTTTTTTTTTTTTTTGCAAGTAATGTGTATGCTGAAAATAAACTCCAGAAATACTGTTGACAAATTTTAATGTATTATATATCATAATAATATCAGTGTCACAAAATTCTGAAAATAGAGAGAATCTCTATCAGATTTTGAGTCATAGTCAGTGGGAGGTATTTAATGATTATATCACCATAGGCTATCCAGACATGGTGGACACATGGGCTACCAACTTTGAAAAGTTCGTAGCCTGACCCCATTTCAGATGAACCCGGGCTCCCAGCCATTTCCAACACTGGTGTACAGCATATCTTAAATGAATTCAAACAACAAATTACTTTAACCTGAAGGTTACAAGAGTGCATAAAATCACAGAATTAAAGGGTTATCCCATATTTTTTCATTTTCACTAGTGTACAAAATGTACTTTGGGGGGAGTTTAAAGGGACACGTACGCTTTTCAATATAATAAAAAATGACGATAATACCAGTAGTAAAATAATTAAAAAAAATTATTTTCAGTTTGTATGCTTTTGAACATCCTCACAATGTGAGGGGTCACTCGTGTCCTTTTGGAACCCTGACCAATATAGCTCATAAAAACCCGGGCTGCTTACTGCACCATCTATAAGAAAACATTTTTGATGATATCATATTTTAAAATATTATCCAATCAGATCGCTCGTTTTATAAGCTAGATCTGCAACTGTCATATTCTTGTGGAAAATTCCCC